>JARBJD010000719.1:0-20822 GCA_033064195.1 Blattamonas nauphoetae | reverse complement strand
TGCGCTCCTCGCTCTGATCACACCGATGACCGCTTTGTGACAAACGTGGAGACTGCCGAGCTGTCCTCGTCTCGCTTCTCCTCCCTCACTGCTAATTCAAAATGAACTCGCCCCTCTTTCCGCCAAGCCTACCATCGAAGCCTGTCTTCCTCGATGTTCACATACAGCCACAGACAAACACACAACACCAACATCCTCGTCCCCCATGGTGCTTTGCGGACGTTGTGTCGCTCTTCACTGACCCGCCACTCACCATCGATCACAAGCCGGTCTGCCGAGCGCAACTTCATCACGTCTGTCGGCGGGATTTTGAATGTGCAACGGCGCATCAATGTTGTTCTTGCTATCGCTCGTGCGATGGTTAACTTCGACATTTTCTTGCCATCAGCGACGACATAGGATTTGAAGAAGGCCGAACCCGCCTCTTTTCAGGTCTTGCAGAACTGCATGACCGACACCCACGTCAGCGACCGGAGGACGTAGCCATCGTCCTCGCCTGCGACGGAGTGTTCGACTCTCCCGAAACGACGTGGTTGCCGATCTGGTGTGCGGATAGGATGGCAGACTCAGTCATCCAACGCGCTAGGCTGATCATCGAGGCAGACGACGACAACGCGTACACTGCCCTCGACGAGGACTCAGGATCTCCACCCCGTCGACAAGGGAAATTCGCCAAATTTGAAGCGTTAAGAGTTTGAGTTGTGTCGGAAGCGCTGGATTCGCAGGACAACAGACGGAGCATCAGAACTGAACTTGAAGCATTTCGAATTGTGATACAGTGAACCGTTTCTCGATATAAAAACGATTTCTGTTTATATTTATCGATTCATCTCTCAGTTTTTGTTCACATTGGAAAGGCAATCTGGATCAGACCTATTTCTCTAGATCAACTTGAAAATGAGGTTTATTGAGAGTTTGTCTCCTCTCACGTGATTATTAGACGTGTACCATGTCACTTAAGACAAAGTATCTTCCATCTCAGATTATGGTCCAATTTGACGCAAATTATGGAGACTGTTTGGAGAAGCCTGGACTATAAGCGATACAGTTGCAACCTTGTCTCCAAAACGGTATGAGATTACCACATTTCTCTCACTTTTTGATGAACAGAAGATAGCAGACAGGACCAGAAGCACATTGGGGTCGTCTGACACGACGAATATTCAACAGAACCCAAGATTCAATGATCCTGACCAAATCCTCATTTCAGTTGGGCAGAAAACCCAACACATGTTTCCAAGCTCGTCCACTCTTTCACAAGACAAAGAGCGTCGGTACTTATGAAGGCCAATCGTCTATTTTCGGAGTGTACACTCCTTCATTGAAAATATCGTCAATGACTGCCGGACGGTTCGGTACAAATCGAAATTTGCCAGGAAACCACCTCGCTTTTAGCCCACCGATGGATCAATTTCAGCTCTCGTTGTGTGGTGTGCGAGGAAACAAAACTCTCACAGAACTCTTTCCACTTCACTTCACCGCACAACGAGTGGATCGACCCAACCAGAACTTGCGGTGCGTGTTTTGTCGCATCGTGCAAACAGATTCGGCGATACAGCACTCGCATTCTCGTTCACTCCATTTGGGCGACATGTCATGACGGGAATCCCATTTGACAGAATGAAGGATATAGCATCATTTCCCGCCTCCTTACCTATCGAATTCATCCCACTTCCGACTCCTTCCCAACTCTCTTGATGAAAGAGAGATCTCCTGACCTCACGCACCTTCCCACACCAATTCAGATTTGAACAGAGGGTCACCGTCAAGCTGCAATCCATCAGGAATCTCAATTTCAACAGACTCTTCTCGATCTTGGTCCGACATTTGCTAATATTTCGAAACAGGCGAGTCTGAAGAAGGAGATTGCGACGTGGTGGAAGATTATTCTCCTGCTCAGAGAGAAATAAGACCAAACCCAACACTATCAGCTGCAAACAAAACAATCAAAGAAGCGGCAATACAAGTGCTTCGCCATGAACTTGAGTTCACTCAGCAATTTGATGACACTTGCCAGGACAACTCTCCTCAGAAAGTCAAGCGTCGACGAAGTTCATTATTCACCATCGGATATTGTCGTTAAGCAGAATCAACTGCAGAGACTATTGGAGGAGACAATAGGAGAAGAGCATGATTCTGATGATTCAGTAGATTCAGACGAGTACCAGACTTGTCGAACTGTGATTGGCGAAACTCAGTGGAAACATCTGCTATGTGTCCAACTTGGACATACCATTCGACAATCCACCCCAGGATTGGATCCCGAATCAATTGTGTGTGTCCAGGCGAATTACCTTGCTTGGTTAAACAATCAGCTCACACTTTCGACTGTCTCTTCGGAACGAAACCATATATGTTCTAGAAGAACAATCGAGACTCATCGAGTATCATTCAAACACTATCAACAATCGCTGTTTGTACGCTAAACTGCTGCATGCTGTGTTCTTCTAATTCTCGTCAACCTATGACCGCATCTGACCTGGATCCAGGACTGTTTGGTGCAGTTCTCCAGGCAATTCGAAGCTGTCATCAATCCGAACTGAACCAGCACTTCGCCACTTCATCTTTCGCTTGTGTGATCATCTTTCGCTGGTGTGATCATCGTTTGTATGATATACTTAGTATCACACGCGTTAAAACCGAATGTGACCAGAACCTAATCATCTGAACAATTGAAGTGGTCAATCTGATTAAAATGATGGGCTGGAGATCGTCGAATTCGATGGTGCCTAAATAGGAGACGATGACATAAGAATAATTGTTCACGCAGAAACACCCGTTGAAGGTGTTGCCCTTATTTTCTACACGGATCATCTGCGGGAGAGTTCTGCATCTGATGGTCAAAAGTAGTGTCCTTTTGTCAAATAACGTGGAAATGAAAAGAAAACATGCTCCAAACCTTGTCGAGTCACACGCTGAGATACAGGTGAAAAGGTGATCAGTCAGTCCTGTCAGTCTGGTGACTATTTGCATGATTGCATGGGCGGATCAGTGACTCAAAGTGTCTCTCGACAAAAGAATGGGGTGTGGTGATGACTTGTGGCTAAACTCGTTTGATTTTTCTGAAAATGAGTACATCTCTCAAAAATATAGTGAAATGTGAAAGATCAACCACAATAATCAATGGAGAGAAACGAGTGACGAGTATCGAGTAGTTGAGATGAAAAGATCAAGAGAAGAAGTGTTTCCTTCATTCATTGCTTGCTCGTCCTGTGCCATCTTTTCTGCATGGATTTGCTGATCCGATTTCACATCTGGAATCATCTCAACACCTGTCTGTGCTACCTTAGATATCAGTGGTCCAACAAAGGATGATTCAGAAATGGAGCTCCCACACGAAGAATTGTGTTTCCGACTCCTGCTAATTTTGAAAACCAACCTGGTGCCATTTTATGAAATAAAAATATTTGAATACTAGTGAATGTTTATCCTTTGAATTGAATTTTGGAATTTGATGGTTGAGGAATGTCATCCTTGGAATGGCGTGTATTTCGTGGTGGTTCATATTCGATCATCTGTGGTTGTTGTGGTGCTGATTGATTGCTTTGTTTTTGTTGATATACATCCATCATTCCGCCTAAGGCACTGAGGATTCCTCCTGCTGTTTGTCCAAACTTGTTGTTTGTTCTGAAAGTAATCCACCACCTACTTGAAGCAATGTTGGAGCTAGAGGTTTGATGAATTGAAAGAATTGCTTGCCAATATTTGTGAGTTTGTTGAAACTTCCTGGTGCCATTTATAGAAAATAAATAATACAATTCATTAATAAGTTTTCTCGATTGCTTTCGTCAGAGAAATGCCAGAATTGAGAATAGTGTTGTATGCTTCATTGTAGGCAATGCTCATATCTTTCCTCCAACAAGGATCTTGAAAATGGTTCGAAAGATTGGGAGTTTATTCAGACATAGGCACTTATCAGACAAATCATCCAATTCGATCACCACATCGTTGATTCCTGTTTGTGGTGCAATTAGTGCACACAAATCACTTAGGTTCGTGATCAGTTTCTTTGATGGTTCAATGCGATTGTTCAGGAGTTTCTTTTCACAGGCGAATGTATTCTTGTAGACGAGCAGGAGCTGATCTTGAATGCAGGAATGTTAGATGTGTATTCCCGCAGTCTTGGCTTCGAACCCGCCCAGGGGTCGAGTGGAATAGAACGACTTTGGATTGGGGCTGATGGATATGTCTCGAGTGGTGGATCATAAGTACCTCGTTCATTTTCAAGCTCCACAGTAGCGCTCTGGTCATTATTCAATCTTCCAGAATTCGAACCTTTGTTATCGATGATGACATTGTTGGTGATTGATGTTGGTACTGAAAAGAACTTGTGTGTTTTGTAAATTGACAACCTAGAATTGGTTTCATCACTTTCTATAAAAATAAAAAATATATTAATGTTTTTATCATTCATTTCTTTCTGTTACTGAGCATATTGATAATATCCAGGCATTTCAGATTGGAATCCACTGATATCATCATTTGTGACTGTTTTGAATGCTTTGGCTTTCAGTTGATTCAATTGTGTTGATATGTGAGTTGAATAGTGAGTACAGTATTGCGATAAATACGTTGGATCTTGAGTGATCATTTGGAGAAACACTTAAATTGATCATTGTTTCATACACAGTCCCATGATCAATCAGTGATGCAATTTGTGATTGAATTGAATTGAACACCATATTGTCTAACACATCTTTCTCAAGATCAGCTGGATTGCTTTGATTTGCACGAGTTATTCTCAATGTGTTTGTCATGTGTTCACCAACAGCTCTCTTCATTAAAGCATATGGTTGTTGAGATCGTTTAGTCTTCATCTCTTCATAGCTGATGTCTCGATAATTGGTTGGCAAATCGTATGTTCCATTGTTGAGGAAATACCGATGTACAGCTTTGATTTTCCTTCCATGGTTTTGATTAAACGATGTGTATGGTTTCTGTCTTCGCATATCTGGTGTTGGATTCATTGCATAGTATGTCTCTTTGACTGGTCTACTGTTGTATGGAGTTAGCATAGCACCATTGACTGCAATCAAATCTCCAGTATCAGTATCGTACACCATCACATCAGGAACTTGTCCATATTGTTCTATTTTCGCAGTCCGATTTCGTCCAGTTCTCGCAATATACTCACGAGCTGATGGAAGACTACACAGAGCATCATTGCGTCTGGTTTGAATATCATCGTCGGCATAGATTCGTTTCAATGCTGCTTGAGTCTCCGGTCCGTATCTCATTTTGGTTTCTTCGCTTGTGCTTTTCTTTGTGGTTGAACGTACACTATCTTTGTGACATTGTGTGTTTTCATACAAAATAAAAACCAAAAGTATATTTTAATTAGAGTTAAGTCATACATGAACAAAACGAATCAGTCATTCACAGCATACGTGAATGCTAAATTAAGTGAAGCATCAAAAAGGAATGTTTGTCATGAAGTGCAATCACAGATTCATCCAGACTTGAATTTCAATCGCAATAGTGTCAATGTCCTCGTTGGGAATAGAGGAAGTGGAAAGACATTCAATGCTCTACGAGAGATTGCCAAACTCCAAAACGTGAATGTCAGGAATGAACTCTTTCACTTGTTTGTCTTCGTCACCGATAAGAACATCGATCAAACATTCGATAAATTCAAACCAATACTGACTGTTCCTTCTGTGAAGGTCAAGTATGATGATGCACTTCCATTTCTGTTGGAACTCTCTGAATCAAAAGCTGCATATGAAGAGATCATAGACAACCAGTGGCAAGACAGAATTACTGATGAATGCAGAGATGAACTGTTCGACTCACTATACATTGATGATTTCTCAGTCAAGAATCTCCAAACGATTATCCTTCTTGATGACTGTCGTAGGATCCTAGGTGAACGAAGAGCATCCAAAAATAGAATGACAATGATGGACCTTTTATTGGAGAATCGACAGCCAAAGTTCACATTCTTTCTGACGATGCATGAGCTCTTCAGTTTGTCAGCAGACATGAAGTCAAACATTGATTCAATGTGGATTTTGGAGGATTCAACAAAGAACGAATCAGTCGAGTCTATCCTCAATTGAACTCACCAATTGACATTCGACAATTCCGGAACATCTATCAACGAAAACAGAAATGTCAAGCAGTTATTCTTCGATACAATACAGATGGAGTTGCACTGACAGAGATCAACAGGGATGGACTAATTCGAAGGGTTCATTAGTTCTTGGATGAGGTTCACAATGGTCTCGTCAAGACTTCGAAGCCTCATGCTGAGAGTGTCTGCCAACGTTCGAATTGATTCTTCAATGTCTGATAATCTTTGATCAATCGAGAGTGAATTAGGAGTAGTGGAAGCATCGACATATCGTTTCCTCAGTGCAATCTCACCTCTTATTTTTGTATATTCTGTATCCATCAATTTGGATCATCCTATTCAGTTTCCGTGTTGTGTACTCATTCAGTTCTTTTCTATTCTTCTCCAAGTATCTCTGAAAGTCGTGGATGTTTGTGAACTCTTTCTGTTCAGGATCAAACGGTACTATTATTTTCAATGATGACATTTAAATGTAAAAAAATCTGAACCAATATTGAAGTTACGCCAAATTAAAGCGAACGAAGGTCTGAGGTCAGAATAGACGGAACTCAGCAATGAAGTCTGGAGTTAAGTCGTCAATTGAGTCTGCATGGAACTTCGTGTGTTGAATCGGAACGTACACTATTTTTAGGTAGACATGTTAGACCATTCAGTAGTTTTGCCACCACATTTCCGTGTTTGTACTCAATGAACTGACCTACAAATTGAAACTGTCTTCGCTTCTTCTGAAACTTGGCAACAGTCTTGTTCAAATCAAGGTGAATCAATAGAATGTTTCCTGGTTTGTATTTCCATAGCATTTGTGTTGTCTGTTGTCTTTGGATGTTCTTCAATTGCTCTTCAGAACTAGAGATATACAGTGCTTCGATTTCTCTATTGTTTTGTGCCTGCTGTGGAGTGAACTTCTTCCAGTACGCTCGATGAGGAGTCATGTTGTAGTATTCCACCATCTGATTCATGAGTGAATGATTTGCCATTTGTGTCGCATTGTCTTGGAATCCATCTCTGATTGTTTTGATCACTCGATCGACAATTCTGTTGTGATTAGTGAATGGTGAACTTGTGATATATGTACTGACTTTCTGTTCCTTGAAAAACTCTGATGCTTCTCCACTTGTCCATGCAGCTTCTCCATCACCACGAATATTGTTGACAGAGACTCCACGATGATTAATCAGATCATTTATTGCCGTTTTGACATTATTCCATGATTTATCCAGTACATGAATCACAACAAGGTATTTGGTGTTGATGTTGATGGCAAATACGTAGATCTGAAGAACTGTTTTTGACGATGGTGATTGGAGAAATTCAAGATCAATTTCCCAGGATCCAAACTTGGGAGAAAAGTATGGTCGATCACAATTCTGTGGAACCTTTCTGTCTGATGTCTTCTGTGGATCTCCAGTACTTGACTTTGACATGAACTGCATTTTCGATCGAAATGGATACACACTTTTTTCTGTTGCTTTTGGTATCATTGGTGGATCAATTCTCATTCTGTCACTTCCTTTTTCTCTCTGGATTTTCCTCGGATATGCAGCACTCCATCTATGATCATATTCCTCATACCAATCCTGAAATGATCTTCCTCCGAATGGTATTTGTTTTGTGTGAGTCAGAATGAAGCTAAGAGCATCGTTCGCAATAGTTCTGTTAATTGAGGCTCGCACAAATGTGTCTCTGTTCATTTTATTTGCATCCAGAATGTGTGAGGTGATAAAGTGTTCCATCTGCTTCTGATTATTCATTATTGAGTTCTCAGCTTTATCTGTTCATCTTCTGAATCGTTTCTCTGTTGATGATCAAACAATCCTTTCATTCGTCCCAACTTATTGAGCACTTGCTGTGTCGTCTCCAACGGAGGTCGAACACTTTGAGTTGGTGGTGGTGACTTAGGAATAATGAGAACATCATCTTCGAACCTCATCACTTTTCTTGGAAGTTCATACTCGATACCAATCGATTTCAAGTTTCTCATCTGTCCAGGAAGAACTAGGTCTTCAGGTGATTGAATTGCTATTGGTCTTTGCACTGGAATTGGTATTGGTCTTGCCTCTGCAGGCCTTCGAATCCGTGGTGAGAAATTCACTCCCTGATTCACCTCGTGATGAAAAAATTGATATGCTTCGAAAGCAAGTTTAGCAGTGCGATCCCGAATACGAATTCCTAGGAAGTTGCTTACAAATTGTTGAACTACTCTTCTTCCATCAGCAATGTTTAAATCAGGAGGTAATTCTCCATTCAGCCAATCATTGAAATATGTCTCATCATTTGCGTTGTATTCTCCATTGGAATCATTGACATGATAGGTTGGTAAAAGCTGTGAAAACGCAAGTGTGACTGTGTATATTTTCTCTTTAGAATGCTGTGTGCACCGAAGAAGTCTATTCACAAAGTATTGATTTGTTGTGTGTTCATTTATTCAAAAATAAAGTTTGTGTTTATTCGATTTGACAATCAGCTGCTTTCAGTCCATAAATGAATGGAGGACAGGACTCATTGTCAATGACGATTGCCTTCAGATGAATTCCACTGAGACTGAGTTTCTGTTGTTGTATTTTTACTATCTCAAATCCATTGGTGTCATCGTCAGAGTGGACTCTTCTTGTCTGAAAGTTCAAGGTGGTAGTCACAGTTTTCTCTCCATTGAGGCACTTCACATAGTCGTCACTCGTGATATTTGTTTTCCTTGATGACACTCCCTTGATTTTACATTTCTCATCGAGCGAGTATCACTTGGGTGCAAGACAGATCATCTGCTCACCTTTTTCTCAATTGCTAATCCCAACAGCTTCTTCTCATCATCAACTCCTTTTCAGGATTGGGAAACCATTCATATTTGTGAGCATCATAGAATTCTTTGTCAGCAATCACATGTTCAAACTGTTGATGAATTCCAGCATTCGGATCACCACTAATTGCCCAATATGCAGAGTCTGTGTCTCCCTCACAGAAGTGAATCTTGTTCATATCTAGACACTTGTACATGAAGTTGTAGATGAAATTCAGATACCAGAACTTCGCATTGTCGAGTGTGAATACTGCTTCTTGTAGACATGTTTTGCACGATGCTTTCTCTCTGTCTTCAATCACAATGTAGTTGTCCTCATTGATCTCTCGAGTCGCCACAAATCCTTTCATCATTTGTTTCAAATATGTTCTCTTCTCATTGCAGATTGTGATTGAGTTGTATTTCTCAGTCTTCATTCCATCATATCCGTAACTTCCATTGAGGTTTGTTTTACAGAACTGTTCCTTTCCCTTGTTTCCAACCTTCATTGCTTCTATTCGATCATTCATGAACGATGTCACAAATGGTTCAAATCCAGCTAGTCTCGAGAACACCATCACACTCCGGACTTCGTCCACAACGAAGTGACAGTAGTCGATGAGGAACCACAGATAGTATGTCGAAAAGAACATATACTGATCGTGTGTGCTCAAGAGTTGGGTCAGCTTTCAACCCCAGGTTCCGGGTTGTTGACACGGACCGGGTTCATGACACATCTATCAGATTGGTTGCATATTTTGAACACTCGTTGATGTCTCCTGAACTTCTGATCACAGTTGGGAAACTCTTCGATGTGTTCTCCAATTCTGGTCTGAAGTCTTTGTAAGTTGTCTCATCTTCATCTTTCCTCTCGATGATCTTACCAAAGTCGATACTGATCTTGAATGGAGGATCCTTCTCTTTGTCGAACACTGCTTTGATGAAGGTTGTGATTTCTTCAACATTCTTCAGGTGATTGTGGTAGTACAACTGATATGGTTTTCCATTATCTTCAACCTTCTCGACCTCATTCTTTTTGAACTTCCTTCGCTCATTCATGAGACAAGAATTGAATGCTGCTTTGTCTCGTGGCTCAGCGAGTAAGATGCATTCTTCAAATCCATCAAAGGTCTGCACTTCTCTTTTTTCCATCTGTTCATTTTTCTTTTGAATGATCAGTAGATTCTTCATCCAATGATCCATCAACTTATCTTCAATAGATTTCAGTTTCCACGTCATTCTGAACACTTGCTTTTTCAGTTCATCTTTGTTCACTCTTGGATTTGCTTTCATTGTCTCAACAATCATTCGGTGAGCGAGTCGATCTTCTGACGCTTCTCTGTTGTCGAAGTTTCACTTGTTCAATAAAATCGGGAATGAGATAGAGATCGAGATTCTTTGTTGGATGTGGAAACTCGAGATCTGTGTGTTGAAGCATATTCAGGAGAAATGATCTGTGATGTTGATAATTTTTACTGACAGGATTGTACGTTCGACCATCGCTAAATTGAAATTGTGTATTCGGAAAGAGGTTTCGAATTTCTTGAATTCTATCCTTGATTGGTTTTAGCAGTGTCATTTACTACAAAAGAAAAAATTCGAAAATTAAAAAAAGTTGAGCGTTTATTTCTGTTTTCTCAGATGGGGCTTTTTCTTAGCAGTCCGCCATGCATCAAGTCTAATTCTGAACACTTCACTTCCGCCAATCTCTCGATATGTGAATGGAACCAGAACTTTTGAGTACACACCTACGAGCTCACAATTGTATTTCTTCTGTTCATTTTCGACGAATGATTGAGTGTAGTGTCGACGTTTCGCTAAGTGAGGTCTGTTTCATTGATTCCACAACTTTGGTTTTATTCTCCATTCAACTCCTTCATGAACATACGTCACCCGCACATTATTTCTGACATACTCAGAGACTAGTGAACAGTTCTCTTCTTTCATTGATTCAATTCGTGCTTGTTCTGAACATACTCGACGTCTTTCCTTGTACATCAAACTCTTGGGAGTTTGGCGCCTCTCACGATTCTCTTCAGTTGGATTCATTTAATACAAATTAAAAAACTCTGAATTAGATTTTCATTCGTTGTTTTCTCAGGGTTGGTTTTGTCACTAGAAACAAGGATCAATGGGTTCGATCACTCATTTCTCAACTATGCTCGTTTCGTTCCGATTCTGTGCGTTTCAGATTCCTCTGATGTCCAGGATCATCGTGGTATGCTTCGTTTTTTGGATTTTCCGAACTTTTGCAGAAATCCGCCATTCAACGGCTCACTTCATATCTCAGAATTTTTCCGGAAAAACCATCATTTCACATACTTTTTTGATTCATTTTTGTTGTTTTTAAGAGAGAAAAGACCAAACACAAGCGACATTTTCACTATTGGGGTCATATTTCACGTCATTTTCACGTTCGTCAATTTCCCTCTCAGTTTCATACTTGCCCGTTTCATTGTTGCTTGTTTCGCTTTCTTTTACTCTGTTTTTGTGAAAATGTTGACGAAAACTGCAACAAAATGATGTGCTAGTGAAGTGAGAACGGCCCACAAAACGGAAGTGAGATGAGAAAAATGGAGAGGAATGGTAAAGAGATCAAATGTGAAATGGGGAGAGAAAGTGATGAAATGAAAGGGACTACAGTCGGTTTTGAAGTGACAAAAACGGTCAAAAGTTGAGAAGTGAAAACATGAAAAAGTGACTTTATGGGAGAACTATCCGACACAATCTCCTCAAAATTTGAGCACACCTTACTCATACCGTGAGAAAGAAGGATTTGCAGTGAAATCAAGATTAAAAAATCCATAGTGTCAAAATGTTGGTGCAAGTGTGTCGTCACAAGTGTGATCGAAGAACCGTCCATAAAAAGTGAACTATAGGTGATGTACAATCAGAATTCTCAAAAAAGCGTCGCTTGAGTGTAATTGTGAAGTGGTTGACGTGAAAATCGTTAAAAATGAAAATTGACAAAAAATTGTGAAAACGATCGTGTGTCGAGGATCGTCAGAACCGAAAGACACGAATACCTGTCAACCAGCGATTTGGCACCTACGGACACAGTAGTATAGTAGACGATTTGGGAACCAGATTGAAATAGTCGTTGAAATCAGAAACGAAAAGTCAATTCCGATTGACCATTTTTAAATCTTGTATTAAAAGGAATTTAGGCCATTTCAATGATGCCAATATTTGACCTAAATTCCAGAAATATGTTCAATATTTTGATCTCATTTTAAGCGTTAATGTTGAAGCAAATTTTTGCCATATTCCAAAAATGTTGTCACTTTTTTCGATGATTTTTCACTTTTGAACTCGAACAAAGTGAATCCAACTTGAGAACCACTTCGAAAAAATCGAAAAAAATTCTAAAATGTCAGGGACGATGTGAGTCGTCGATCAAAACAATCCCGATGAAAATCTGTTGAGAATTTGTGGAACTACGTACCGAACAGTGGTCACAAAATGGACCAAAAAGTCGATTTTCAGATTTCGCTACGAACAACTACTTTATGTCTCAAATTCACCTCAAACACCTTCTAAAATTACAAAATCGATTTCGAAAGGTGAAATTCGCGATAAAAACACTTTTGGAAAAAGTTTGATCCGACCCATTGAGGATTTTTACGAGTCGAAATTTTCGAGATAAGGTATGGACCCTGTCTTCCATCATCTTTCGCTCAGGAATCGTCCTCTTATGACGCCTTTTGTGTTAGATTGGATAAGAACGCCTTCTGGCGACTTTAGGTATGAACCTTTTCACGTCACGATCCTTCGGACACTTTTTTGCCAATTTTCATTTTTAACGTTAGATCTTCTAAATTCTTCGCATTCGCGTCCTAGCGACGCTTTTTTGAGATTTCCTGTTTTCCCACTTCATTAGTCCTCTTTTTTTGCACACACCTTTGATTCACCACATTTTCACCTCACTTTCAGTCACCGTCATTTTTGTATGTGTTTTCACATATCATCCTCCCTTTCTCACGTTCTGAGGAGGGAGTGGCTGAATTTTTAACACTTTGTTCGGTACTTTTCTATAAAGTTGATTTTACGTCTTTTCCCCATATCTTGTCCGTATGTTTGTTTTAACAAAACTCATTTCAGCACATTGTATCACTCATCTTCTTTGTTCCATTTCACCACTTATCCGTTCATAAGACACTCTCATTTACCTCATTTCACAACCCTTTTTCCGTCGTTCACACCTCACGCGCACATCATTATGTCTTCATTGTTTTTGACTTTTTGCTTAATTTGACAAAAGAGATTGAAACAAGGTACAATGAAGTGAGCAAGTACAATAGTGAATGGTGAAGTGGATGAAGTGAGAATTGAGGTACACTAATGTGTTTTATGAACGCGTTCATCGAAATTTCGCATAAAAAGAGCAAACAAAAGTGAATGAAGTGAGAATCAAGCGATAAAGTGAAGTGATGAACGAAAGAATCGAGAAGATCAAAACCAACGAGATCCTGGTTCAGAAATGAGTTTTATGATCGCGTGAATCGAAATTTCACAAACAAAGAGCAAACAAAAGTGAATGAAGTGGCAATCAAACAATAAAGTGAAGTGAGGGACGAAAGAAACGAGGAGAGTAAAAAACGACGAGATCAAGGTTACAAAATGATTTTTATGCGCGAACGAAACCAATGTAGTCTAATCCATGTGAACTGAGTTTAGAAAAACATACTTGTGAATCTTAAAACATAATTGTGAACTTAATTTCGAGCGGGCACTGTGGATTGTTTCTATTGTGTTCATAATTGAATTTTAGAATTAGATAAATAAAAAACAAGAGAATACCAGTTTGGTTCCAGTTGTGAGACATCCTTTGCGACCATAAACAGCAACGCTTCACTCGATTGGATGGTCACTCTTCAGTCCACTTTATCTGGTACACAAATTGATTTTAAGAAAGAATGAATGTGGAAACAGAGGATACCAGTTTCAATCCTTCAGTGACACATTCTTTCGAAGTCTAAAACACCATACTGTACCTCAGATGTGAGGATCATTGATATCGAGTTAACTATGGGTTTTAAAAAGTGAACGAATAATAAAGCGTGAGCATACCGGTTTCATTTTTTGATTTCCACATTCAGTGAACGATAAAGCGCGATCGTGTACCCAATTCGAAGGTGACTGTTTTGATCGTTTCGATCTGGTACACTACTTGTTTTTAGGAAAGAATGAGCAAAGAAAGTGAACAAACCGGTTAATCTCCAGTCGGATCCACATTGATCAGAGCCTAAAACACCGTGCTGTACCAGAACTGAGAAGACAGAAAAAGAGCCAAATTAGGTCCAAGAGAATGTTTTATCAAAAGAGAAGAGTTAAAATGAGAAAGTCAAAAGAGGGAGAACATGAATTCAAGGTCAATAGAAAGTAAAACAAAGCGGCGTACCTTCTGAATCAAAATCGATGATCGATCGAGAAATTTCGAGCACCAAAAAGTCGATCAAAAATTTTAGAACTCATGTCAAACTTTAAGTTTTGAAAAAAGTGAAAGACAATGAAGAGATAATGAGAATGAAGTGACAATGAAAATTCTAGAGTGAAGTGGAGAGAGAAAAAGAGAAGACAAAAGGTGAAGTGAAAATGACGGTACAAGAATGAGTCTTAGGAAAAGATTAAACAAAAAAGAGAACAAACAAGTTTTAATTCTTCGGTGAAAGTCACTTTCGAAAAGTAAGACGCGATAGTTCATCGACGTCGAGAGGATCAGTTGGTGAGAGGTCAGAAAAGAAATTTAAAAAGAGATGAAAGAAAGAGAAGAGCAAACAAGTTATTTTTCGGTAGTGAAACAACATTCGAAACGATAAGACGCGACGGTTGATCAGATCTTCGAGGTCAAGTTTGGTCCGATCAGAGAAGGTACAAAAAAGAGTTTTATGAAAGAATGAATTGAACAAGAGAACAAACCATTTAAGAATAAGTCGGGAATGAAACTTCAGAAGCTAAAACGCAATAGTGTACCTGAACGAGAGGAGAAGAAAAAAGTGAAGGATCGAGAACAAGAAAGTGATGGCAAAAAAGAAGAGAGAACAAATGAGATAAAAGAAAGCATAACACACCTAAATCAAACAGTAAAGAGACGTCAGGAACGAGAAGGGATGATCGTGTCCCATTGAGGTACTTTCTCTGATCAAACAGGACTGATCGAACCCATCGATGACAGGATCGAAGTCTCGGAAGATCACCAACGCTAAAATCACGAATGAAAATTTATTTTTGAATTTTTTAATTTGTATTAAATTATGCTGGCCTGACCGAGCCTTTTGGCTCGGTCAGTGTCACCTCGCTTCTCTTCTACGGGCCCGATCACTCTACCTGAGAGAATTGACTCAAATTGTTGATTTGTTGTGATGTGTCGTGATATAACAGCTTCTCCTACGATTATTCCCTCACACACCAGATTAAAGTTGCTTTCAACGTCGATTGGTTCTTGACAAACTGAAATGGAGATCTTCGCGTTCAAATCATCTTCCACACCCTCTCCTCCACTTCTTCCTTCTTTCCAATCTCCTCTTCCTTCTTCTCTTCCATTATCAGCTCAATAGAAAGTGCTCTCCCACTTTTCACAGCTTGTTCTTCATCTTCTCCACTTTCCACTGTCACATCACAACCACCTCGTCCATCTCCACTCGCATCTACCGAGCCAACTTCACGGTCAGCTTCGGTTCCTCACTGAATAGTTCTTCTCCCTCCCTCTATCCATCAGTACGCAGCTCCTGGTGCGAGCTCGCAACACGCTGCCCCGATCCCACCGATCCGACAGCCTCGACTCCATACGAGCTCACCAGCCCCATCTCCTCTATCTTCTCACTCCTCCCACTTCCATGTCTTCCAACTGGCGAATCGTCTTCTTCCGCTTTCGCTCTGCTTCTGATCGTTCCTGCACTCGTCGGTTTGCTTCCGTCGTCTGCGTTCGCGCTAGGAACTCCCCGTCCTTCCTGTCCTCATCCTTCCTCTTCGTCAGCTCCTTCGTTTCATCACCCAGCGTGATTACCAGCTTCGCTCCCGCATCCAGCTGCTCCAGCAGTTTCCGTTCCTTCCGCTCGCATTCTCGCTGTGTCTCGATCAGCAGCAGATGCTACGTGACAAGAAATCGACATCGCTCCGACAGAGTCGCTCCTTCGCTCGCTGTCAGGCTCCGAAGTTCATCCATTTCATCCATATCCTGTTGGAGCGACACCAAATTCGACTTCACACCATCCTCTAACCAATCCCTCTGCCGTGTCCTGTTCTTGTCCAGCAGCTCCTTCAGCGAAGACAGAAGCATAAGCGAGCAGGATGTGCGAGCAATCGTTGAATCTGAAGTCCACCGTCTGCAGACACGTGTTCGTCCGCAGTGTCGAGATCAGCGAGTTCACAGTGTTGTTCAAGTCATTCGATGCCACGTTCATGTGCCGCAGTCTCTCGTTCGTGGCCAGTTCTCCACTCAGTGCCATCCCTCCCTTGTCTTTCATCCTGTTCGATGAAATGTTTAGATGCGTCAGCTGGCAGATCTTGTTTGACCGGAACGCATTCGCAAGGCCTTCCGCTCCCTCGTTCTACAGGTTGTTGTGTGACAGATCAAATCGTTCGATCGTCGTGTTCCACGCAAACGCCTCGCACACATCCTTCCCCGCCACGTTCCCGATTTTGCAGTTGTTCAGTGTTAGTGTTGTGATTGTCTTGTTCGTTATGATCATTTCCGCTATTTGCTTGGCCTCCCCCATCCCAGCTTTGTTGTTCGACAGATCCACTGTCGTCAAGAACCTATTTTTCATCAGCGCCACTGCAAACACTTTCATTCCGCGCTCTGTGATAATATATGTGGCTAGAGTGATGTACGAGAGGCACGACAGTTTCAGCGCCGAAATGTCTTCGTCTTCCGTGACTTCTTCGTCGTATTCTTCGATCGGCACAAAAGCCTCTTCGATCACCTCCGCAACTGTTCTTTCGTTCACTCCACCGCACAGAGAGAGTCTCTCCTTTTGTTTTGGCTTCTTTTGTCGTTGGATAATCAGTGGTGGATGAAGTGCTTCGTAAATTAAGTCCAGCTCCATGTTCAGCATCCCTTTCAGCTCTTCCTCGATTTATTTCGACTTCTTTTCTTCTTCTTCCTCGTCCATCATCGGTGAAGCAGTCGGGGACGGATCTGCTTCCTGTTTCGCATTGCCAACGTCTTTGTCCAGCGACAGTCCCTTCTTCTCCATCTGCTTTCGCTTTTTCTCTTTTATCTCTTGTTGCTTCTTCTCAATTCCATCAACACTCTCTTCTGGTGCTTCAAAACGGCCTCGAGCAATTTAAGACACATCCTTGTCACCAATCGAGTTTCCACGAAATGTGAGGTATCGTAATGACGATTAGGAAAGTATCGAGTCCATCATTGTAGCAACATCATGCCCAAATGAACTGTTTGAGAAAAAAGCACATGATTCTGGGCCGATCTCGTGAGAACATGTCCTTTGAAATGGATGTTGAAGAATTCGGAAGAACAGGAGTATTTTAATATGAAAAGTTTGAGAAAGAGAGAACAGAGTCCTAGGAGGATCAAATGGAAAAGAAAGGGAGATTTGATCCAGTTTTCATCGGGATCCTTCGATCTAATGTCACCCATATTTCGAAAACTCTCGGTCACTGACCGTCAGTACTTTTTGGGAAAAAGTGACCGGTCACCCCCGGTCAGGCCAGTATATATTAAATGAATCCAACTGAGATGTACAACGAAAGACGTCGAGTATGTTCAGAACAAGCATTAATTGAATCAATGAGAGAAGAGAACTGTTCACTAGTCTCTGAGTATGTCAGAAATAATGTGCCGGTGACGTATGTTCATGAGGGATTGTCATTTTTTTAATTTCAATGAAAGACCAAACAGAAATGAATCGAAAAAAATACAATTCACAAATGATTGAGAAAATGATTGATCATAATCTCTCAACAACCAACGAGAATTCGGCAGTGATTGACTCACTTCAGAAGACAACAGAAGAACACAAGTCAGCGATATCTTCAATCCAAAAAGTAGTCAGCACAAATGGATCAATCACGACACCAACAATTGGAGGATTGATCAATGTGAATGGAGCGAAGTGGAACATATCAGAGGGATCACTTCCGAAGTATCCAGGAACATATCCAGCTTCAACATTTAAGTCTGGCATATCAATCTCACAATCGATTGCAGAAACTTCAGGAATTCAGTTCAATGGTGATGGAATTATTATGTGGTCACCGTGTGACTCACCAGCTTTGTATTACTACGATGAGGACACAGGTTCAGGAGTGTTTTCAATATCCACAACAGGAAGTTTTTCTCAACTGTCAGACAGAAGAGTGAAAAGAAATATTGAACCATATCCTAATGTTCTTGAGCAACTGAATAAAGTGGAAATCGTGCAGTACCAATTCAACACATTCGACTCGAAGATCAACAAAGTGACAAAGCAAATAGAGAATGAGACAGATGAAGAACACTTGAAGAACTGCAAAGAGAAATGTGAATGCTTGAAGAAGGAAAGTGAGAAGAAACACATTGGTGTAATTGCACAACAGATCCAAGAAATATTCCCTGAAGTCGTGAATGATTCCAATCCAGATTGTCTTCAAGTTGATTATGCAGAACTCTCCTGTTTTTGTATCAAAGCCATTCAGGAATTATGTTCAATTGTCGGACAACAACAGACGGTCATCAATGAACTAATCCAAAAATATAACTCACTGATCAATACTCCAACATGAGATCAACAAGGAATTCATAGTACTCTTTGGTTATTTTTCCATTGATTGTTTCCGTTGTTTCCATCTCAATTGATTCACCAGAACTGTCTTTAAACCAGATCTTCACTATGGACTGTCGAGTACTTAATTCCCACTTCTTTCGCTTCGCAATCTGTTCGTTACAGAAAGCAACAAACGAGTCATTGAATGCATCAGTCTGAATCCAATCACCATGGATTGTGATGTGCTGAGGAATATCTTTTGAAATGACAGTTGAGTTACCATTCATTTCTTCCCTCACATGGATGAGTTTACAGTCGAGGAAATGAACATATTTTTGGTTTCGAGAATTGGTAAAATCAGGAGGGAGTTGAGCAGTGTGAGAATTCTGAATTGAGAAATAACGTTTGACCATTTGTGATTTCTACAAAAATAAAATATTCAATTTAATATCCTCTCTTCACTTCTTCATAGGCTTCTTGGAGTCGACGATCAATGACATATCGCACTCGTGGTTGTCCATTCTCAATCCAGAACAACCAATATGTTGCTTGATGTAGTGCTAGAATTGGAGGAGGAGGTCCATCTTTGGTTGATGTGAAATATGGATCAAGTTCTCCCTGATTGATTGGTGTTCCTCTGTAGACAATATTCACTGATTCTGCTGTTGAAATACCTTCTTCTCCACCAGCAATTTCACTTCGATCTGTTGGAACCATAAATGTGAAACAAGTTGCATCTGTTACTGGTTTTGTTCTCTTATATTCCTTTGCTTTATAGTCAAACATTCTGAGTTGAACAAATTGAATTTTCAAACTCTTCTGTTGCGGAACAACCAATGAAATCACCATTCACCATCATCATTTGATAGAACTCTGGTGATATTGTTGACATTGGGAAATTGGGAAAGTTGGATCCAAGCATTTCGAAGTGACCAACATAGTGAGGATTTCTGAAGACTGTACATCTGTTTGGTCTTTCAGGAACAAGCACATTAGATTCATGAGATTGTTGAGTTTGATACTGATGTTTGATCTTACTCCCATTGCATTCGCTTTTGTTTGGAATGATTGTGTGTCAATTCTTTCTGCTTTCATGACATACAGAGTCTTCGAATATGTGTTGAAGAGGGATTGTTTTGTAGCATCAGTGATTTGATATCCATAGCAAATCGAAGTGACTTTATCAACTGATGAAGAAGTAACAGAGCAAGTGAAACTTATGGCTCCAACCTCAGCGACTGTACTGGCGGGTGGAGCATAACTCCTTTTATTGTAAGCTTTCAGTACTGGATTTCCTATCTGTGTAAATTCCTGTGTTACTGGAGAAAAGTCCCCATCAGACATCAAGAGCATGTTGGTTTGATCCGACATACTTGTCAAGTCTTTATCTGGAAACACTTCACGGCAACCTTGGGTAGATTTTCGAATGACAGTTGAACGTTGAATTGGACAATACACAAGTGAATCAGTTGTCAAGTGAACTCTTAAACGTAAATTACCAAAGATTGAATTGGGATATTGATCAAATGTACTCAATGGAAGTAAATTCACAAATGGAATAACCAACGGAATTGTCTTTGTGAGTTTATTTGTGGATTTATTGACGGGAACATAGTAGAATCCGCACACACTCTGATCCATTCTCTGAACATTTTCCCAAAGACTGTAGCAGTGCTTCATATTGTTTTTCTCTTCGTACGACTTGAATGTGTGATACAGAAATGATTCGTGAACATGATTGTTCTGAAGTGAATTGTCAATGATGTTTCCATGACTGTCGACGAGTCTCATATCTCGAATTGCATCTGAGGATGATTTGTATCCGACGAATATTCCGGATAGTCCGACGTACTCTCCTGTTTCACTACTCGTATATGAATATGGAACAGTAATCGTGAGATCAATTCGCAAATGACTCTTCATAAATTCAGTAACATCATGACCGTCATAGCACAATGGAACTTCAATCTCGTCTCCACCTGCAAGGCATAGGAGGATTTGTTGGATGCACTTCTTGATGGAGTAGGATGTGAGGTTCTGAATCCCACTGTTTCGGCAGATATGATTGCACTTCAATTTGCTCAATTAATGTCGATGTTGGTTTGGATTGATTTGATCTGATACTTCTCATTTATAGAAAAATAAAAATATAATATCATTATTTTCTTTTTACCGTTTTCAATTTGGAATAATCTCAAATCTTTATGTAATGTTTTCAATGTATGATTAGGATAGTATTCGGACTCTTGGTTCACCATTGCTGTATAGC
>JARBJD010000718.1:0-20898 GCA_033064195.1 Blattamonas nauphoetae | reverse complement strand
CATCCACCTCTTCCCTTCGCCGGATTAAACACAATCCAAGGTCGTTGTATACCTTCAGCCGACGCAATAAGACTATTCATGATTGTCTTCAGACCGATCCACTCCATCGAACTCCCGCTCGAGAACTTCGGCGGACTGTCGAATAGGCCACTACTAGCTGAAGAACAATGATTGAATGATCCAGTTAAATCGTTTTGCTGGTATTTATTGCCATCGGCTCCGAGATTTCTCAATTTTTGTTTTCTATTCTCTTCCTCTTATGGTCTTGCTGTCTCATTCTTTTCGGTTCTTGTTTTACATGCCACAACGAATTAATTGGGTATCCAACTTTTAAAGACAAGAAAGTGGGTAGAAACACGATATTTCGAGTTAGTCAGACGAAGAAGGAGAAATATCGAATCAAGAAAGATAACGAAATGTGAACAATCACTCAAGCACTTGCGCAAGCTGTTTCAATGCTGTTCAATCGATCAAAGGCCTTTTGTGTTGGTGTTTCCTTTCATTTTCGGTCTGTCAGAATATCGACTAGATCTCCGTATTATCACTCCGAATAATTTCATAGCTGCGCGAAAGCTCGAAGAATTATGTCTAGTTCCAATAGTTCATCGGTGTCTCACCTCTATCGAGAATAGTGGGAGATTTGTTGTGTTTGATTGTGAATTCTTGCATCAGTACAGGAGAAGATGAATGTGGTGGTGGGTGTACTTCAGTGATCAGCGCTGGATACTGTGACAGTTCAGTCGATTCGAAACTCCTGAGTTGCATCTGGCGTCCTTTGAAGTGTGATCGATCTTCGTTTGATAATCGGTGATATGGACGGATCAACTGTATTGTATATAAGTTGGAGCAATCAAAGAAGTCAAAAGACACAGTTGATGAGTCGTCGAGATGGTTGTTAATTGAGAATCAAGCGAGTCAGTTTGTTGGGTGATGTGGTGTTTGATCAACTGGGAGTGCTCTTTCAACGTTTGCTGTGTTATTTCTTCCTGCTCGTCCACTCGATTATCAAGTTCGTCGAATCTGATCCCGTCAGAGTCTACTGTTGTCGCCAGCGATCGAAAGGAGAGACGAGGCCGATTGGACATCATCCTTCCCAACTTGCGTCACAATCTCGTCAAGGTGGTTGATTAGGAAGGACGTGTGGTTCAGTCTTTCTTCAAGATCCAATACATGGTCTTTAGGGTTTGATAGATCGTGCGCAAAAGTATCAGTTGAGTTGGATTGAGATTGTGGCTATTCTTGGAATAGGATAGGATCTGAGATGTGTGTCGAAAGGCGACGAGGTGTTTCATTCATATCTTTCCTCTGCTCTGGTTGAGAGGTTCTGCGCGTCTGTGGTGTTGGACCATTTGATGTCGGGCGAGAGATTGGTGTGAGGGCCATCAATTGGTGAGTTGTCTTCTTGTCCAAACTGTCGATTTTCGAAAAGAGATCTTGAAGATCGGTGAGGGGTTGTTGCGTTTCGATTTCATTCCGAGAGAGTTGAAGCTTGAATTGATGAGTGGTCAGATCGGATCGATGCTTTTCTGTTCGCCGCAGAGAATTGTCTTCTGCAGTCTGTCCACTTTCACACAGGCCTTCAAACAGTCTCTCAAATGATCTTTCGTGAGTCTCCTTTGAATATCCAAGCGTTTCGAGCTGTGTGATAAAATCTGGTTGATCACTTGGAGCTATGGCTAAATCTTATATTGTTTTGTTCGGAATTGTTCTGGACGTCGACAGCTGTGAGTTTTGTTGTTGGTTGATGAACGGTTGTATCTGTTGATTCATACGATCGTCAACTCATATGTTCATCACTCCAATCACCTCTTACATTCGAGCAACCAACGATTGCAACTCGGTACTCAATTGTAGAAATTGAGTGCTGATGTTATCAGTGTTGGTTGTTAGTTGCGTAGACGTCTTATTGAGCGACTGAATTTTCGAATATGTCTGTTGTCCGTATTCTGTCAACCTGTTGTTCAACGATAAAAATGGAAGGACAATAGTTCATTGCCAAACTTCGTCGATTTTGTGTCTTTCACTGCTGACTTCCTTCTCTGAGTCTCCCGGTTGTTTCATCTCCTGACAATTCCAATTCTTGTTTTGGAGGCGAGAGAAGTTCTGGTTTACTGTTTCAGGGTTGATTCTGGATCATGCGAGATAGTATTGGAAAGGAAAGAGTGTGATACACAAGTGGTTGGACTGGCGTTCGACTCTTCTTTGAGGATCGTCCGTCGAACATCTGATGGAGGAACAAAAAGAAGAGAAGAGACAAATGAGTAAAAATGACTGATAGATTGGAATACACCAAATCAAGATATGATAACTTGAAAAGATGTAAAAGCCTTGCTCTTCGCCTCCAAACCGCCTTGGAGGCTTGAGAGCATCGACAGTATGTTTTGAAAAATGGTTCTGATGAACAGAGACCGGACAGGAAGATTGGTTCAACGAGTTGAGGATGAAGTTTGACATAAAAGCTGTGAAGGTGTTCTGAAAACGAAATGAAGAAAGAATGATTACCCCGACTCAATCTGTGTCGTCTGAAAGAGTCATAGTTGTGATGGATTGTGAGACTTTCCCCTTTCCAGCTTTTTTTCGTCTCGTTTGTGAAACTGCCTTGTTTAGTCGTTCTGCTTTCCTGATCACCAGTTCCGCTCGCGGTTCCACACAATGGAGTGAAGCAGCCGCGCCAACGTGTCGATTGTGGGATGGCTGAACGGGAGGAAGCTTGGCGTGGCGGATGAGTTGGAAACGGTCACCCACGCTGTATGAGCGAATCCAGGCGGCTTGATTAAAAGGATCGGCGGGTTCTTCCACTCCATAGAGCCTCCAAGGTGGGGGAATGAGGTGGAGCGGATATGGGACGCGCTCGTTGTAGAATCGATTGAGAATATGACAGCAAGGGATGAGCATTGTTGTGGTCGTCCGATTGGTACACGGTTGAGCAGCCCTGGCTGGTGTCATTCCACGATGTATTTCCAAAATCCCAGCAAAGGATACCTTCCCCCATAGATGCTTGAAACAAGGGACAACCTTGAGCAAGTTAATTCTCGTAGTCAACTGCAATTGTACCAACCTGTTCAGTTCATCTTTCTGATTTGCGTCGAATAGGAGAATAGATTTGATCGTTTGGATTAAACGGATGTTTCGCGATGGGAGAATACGCTTGAGGGAGGCATGCATACCTTCCACCGGTGAGGTGGTGGTTATTCCCAAATGTGGGAACTGGTCTAGAAAGCAAGGAAAAAAGAATTCAGCCAATGGAAACCATTGGCGATTCAGGTATGTCACGAGGTCGGCCCAATGTTCATCATTTTCGAGGAGACAACTGATAAAAACTGCTTTGCATTTTCGAACTGTTCTGAAGAATTTGTGTTGAGTAGTTCATTCCATTTTTCGTTAAAAAAATGAATCAAATCATCCTTATTTTCCATATCTTGCACATGGGTCAGGAGACGAGCTTCGATGTTGCGTTTGATGTGCCAACTACAGAGTATATGTTTAATGTGGGGGAGAACATTTCTTATAGCAGTAATTTCAGCCTGAGCCGAGTCGGTCACCATGACTCTTGTGTTGCATAGTCCGTTAGTGTGGGCAAGGAGTTGCCTGAGAAGCCATTCATAATCCGGAACTGATTCATGTTGGAGAAACCCATAGCAAAGTGTAAAGAATTTTCCGGTAGAGTGTTTTCCTATAATTTGGACGAGATGATAGTTAAACTTGTTGGTTGAATACGTTGCATCCATAATGAGGACAGTAGGAAATTGTCTGTACAACTGTAAAGAAGCATCGGAATACATGAGGAATGACGAAACAGTTCCATCTTCATCCAATCGGCTGTCGAGCTTGAACCCTTTCTTTGTTACGTAGTCATAAACATTTTCGAAAGTGTCATCTCCATCTTGGGCCAGTCTGTGGGCCGACCTTAAATAATAAATATCTTCAATTTGGGCTTTTGATCCATGTTCTTCCTTGAGTCTCTGTAATACTTTCCCAGATGCCACACCAGCGTCGAAAAGTTTGATAGCTTCTTCTTCGTCTTGTTTTCGCATTCGTACTCGTGGCTCAGCAAGTATTTCAGTTCTTGAGTGACTGTGATCGATCTGATTCCAACGTAAAGTCCATTTTTCTGACTTTTTTGAATAACTACAATTTAGTGCACAATTGCATTCCAGATCATGAGTTGAGGTGATTTCTCGTTGTCCGGTGGTTAACGATGGAGGTGTCGGATGGAAAACACACACATACTTTGCATCCTTCAGACTATGATACGTCTGTCTCACAAACTTCATTCCACAATGATGAGATTTGTCTGTAATGAAAGAATCTAGTTCCGTAAAAGAGTTAAAATATTGATCATGTTTGAAATCTTGCATTGACAGCTTTTGTTCCTCATGAGATGGAGGAGAGAACATGTGAAACGGACGAGAGACGAATTGTGGGCAGATCTCGACAAATGTCAGATTCTACTTCAAAATAGAAAGAGAATGATCTGTAATATAGGGAAAATGGCATATATTAAAAAAACAGTTGCGACATCGAAGTCAAAAAAAAAGTCGATAAAGAGAATCGAACCCAGGTTGGGACAGTAGCAGTCTTCCACTCTAACCACTGAACTACTCATGATCAAAACTACAATTTTCTTCATCCCCAATGACATTGACATTCTTCCCCTGTGGTCCGAGATTTTCCCCTGTGATTGAGATTTTCCCCTATAACTGAGATTCTCCCCTATAACTGAGATTCTCCCCTGTGACCGAGATTCTCCCCTGTGACCGAGATTCTCCCCTGTGACCGAGATTCTCCCCTGTGACCGAGATTCTCCCCTGTGACCGAGATTCTCCCCTGAAAATTGAGTCACCCAATGAATGTACAGTCTTCAGAAATCCTCACTACATTGGGCAATTCGAAATGCTTGGAACCAACTTTCCCAATTTCCCAATGTCAACCATATCACCAGAGTTCTATCAAATGATGATGGTGAACGGTGATTTCATTGGTTGTTCGGCAACACAAGAGTTTGAAAATTCCATTTGTGAACCTCGCACTATTAAATACATGTACCAAGAAGTTGACAGAGTAGGCTTGAGAAGAAGAGCGGCAACAGATGCACCTTCATTCACGTTTATGGTTCCCACAGATCGAAGTGAAATTGCAGGTGGTGAAGAAGGAATCTCGACAGCAGAATCAGTCAACATTGTCTACAGAGGAACACCAATCAATCAAGGTGAACTCGATCCATATTTCACATCAACTCCGGAAGGACCTCCTCCACCGATATTGGCACTACATCAAGCTACATACTGGTTGTTCTGGATTGAAAATGGACAACCACGAGTGCGATATGTCATTGATCGTCGACTCCAAGAAGCGTATGAAGAAGTGAAGAGAGGTTATTAAATTGTGGATTTTATTTTTGTAGAAAACCAAGACGGTCAAACGATACTTCTCAATTCAAAATCATCACACTGCTCAATTACCTCCTGATTTTACCAATTCGCGAAATCAAAAATATGTTCACTTTCTTGACTGCAAACTTATCCATGTGAGAGAAGAAATAAATGGTTCAACAATAGTGATTTCTCAAGACATTCCACAGCACATAACAATCCATGGTGATTGGATCCAGACAGATGCACACAATGATTCATATGTTGCTTTCTGCAACGAACAGATTGCGAAGCGAAAGAAGTGTGAACTAAGCACTCGACAATCAATAGTGAAGATCTGGTTCAAAGACAGTTCTGGTGAATCAATTGAGATGGAAACATCAGAGACAATCAATGGAAAAATAATCAGAGAGTACTATGAATTTCTGGTTGATCTCATGCTGGAGTATTAATGCTTCGCATTTCTATGATGACGGAGTCATTTTACTAGTCAGTGTGTTGTATTTTTGTATCAGTTCATTTATGAGTGTCTGTTGTTGTCCGACAATAGAGCACAATTCCTGAATGGCTTTAATACAGAAGCAAGAGAGTTCTGCATAATCTACTTGAAGGCAGTCTGGATTGGAATCATTCACGACTTCTGGGAATATTTCTTGGATCTGTTGTGCAATCACACCAATGTGTTTCTTCTCACTTTCCTTCTTCAAGCATTCACATTTCTCTTTGCAGTTCTTCAAGAGTTCTTCATCAGTTTCGCTCTCTATTTGTCTCGTCACTTTGTTGATCTTCGAGTCGTATGTATTGAACCGATACTGCACAATTTCCACTTTATTCAGTTGCTCAAGAACATCTGGGTACGGCTCAATATTCCTTTTCACTCTTCTGTCTGACAGTTGAGAAAAACTTCCCGTTGTGGATATTGAAAACACTCCTGAACCTGTGTCCTCATCGTAGTAATACAAAGCTGGTTTGTCACAGGGTGACCACATAATTATTCCATCACCATTGAACTGAATTCCTGAAGTTTCTGCAAGTGATTGTGATATTGAAATTCCAGAAGAAAAGGTCGATGCCGGATATGTTCCAGGATACTTCGGAAGTGATCCCTCTGATATGTTCCACTTCGCTCCATTCACATTGATCAATCCTCCAATTGTTGGTGTTGTAAGACCGGCTGAACAACTGATCGATCCATTTGTGTTCACTACTTTCTGAATAGACGATATTGCGGTCTTATGTGCTTCGGTTGTTTTCTTAAGTGTGTCAACCTCTTTCTGATTCGTTTCTACTTCTGTCTGTAGTGAGTCAATCACTGACGAATTCCCATTGGCTGTCGACAGTGTGTGATCAATCATTTTCTCAATCACTTGAGAATTGTATTTTTGTCGACTCATTTTTTATTTTTTCTTTAATTGAAATTAAAAAATGACACGCTATCATGAACATACGTCACCGGTGTTGACCCGTGAATGTAATCAGAAACGAGTTCACAATTCTCCTTTTTCATCGACTCGATCAACGCTTGCTTTGCATTCGTTCGACGTCTTTGGCTCCACTTGGAAGTGTTCGAAGTCTCTGACGAGACGTTATAGATTTCTCGACCCCTGTCGGGTTCGAAGCCTCGCTGAGGCGAGACTCTCACCGAGGGTTCGAAGCCTTGCCAAGGCAAGACTGTTGCATTCATTTAGTACAAAATAAAAAAATGTTGTTCAAATTAAAATGCCCATAACTTTTTAACCACCGATCCGATTTCAAAAATTCTTGCACCAATGAATTCGCCGTGTTGGATATGACCTTGTATGAAAATATTTTCAAGATCTAAAAATTTTTTGAAAAAGTGAATTTTCAGTGAATCCGTAATTTTTAAAAATCGTCCTTAAAACCCCTCTACACAGATATATAGCAGAGGAAAATCCTCGGAAAATTAGGGACGAGTAGTCGAGTGGTAAGTGCACGTACCACTAGGCTAGGAGTCCCAGGTTCGAACCCCGGAGGAAGCAATAATTTGTCCGACGTCGGAGTACCAAAAATGAGATAAATGTCAGAAACAGGGATCGCAACCCTGGGCCTTGGGGACTTGCCAATACACCAGGCAAGAAAAACCTACCTCGCTTCCTCCGTCCCCAAGGTTTTGCACTTTTTTCTATATGCAAAATTGAGTCCTCTATCGATTGCAAGTGGTTTCGAGTACCGATCTCTGCTCGTTGTCGAGATACGAGCGTTTTCTCAAAAGAGGTTCACTCTATTTTTCGAAAATTTTTACCAATGTTTGACACAGATCTCGACGAATACTTTACCGATTTTGATCGGGTTTATTTTGATCGATGACCGACATCGTCATTGAGATTTTAGAATGAGTTTCAAAATTTTCTTCAACCGGGTTCCCAAAGAAGAGTCAAAAGTGATCAAATTTTTCGAAAAAGTGCAACTATTTGCTCCAATATTTTTCGTTAAATTGATGAAGAAAATCATTGTTTTTGATGAAGTCACTGTGAAATAAATCACAAATGAGAGTGCTTTCGACCACTTTTTCAATGTGGTTCTCTATTCGCCTTCTATACTCCTCTTGATGAGTCAAAAATTGGTGTTGGACAGATAGTGGAGTAACCAATCGGTGTCCTGTCACCAATCAGTGCTTTTTTCTTGAAAAATCACAATTGGTCAAACTAAGAAAAAAATAAAATCGTTTTGGCAATATCTCGACAACCAGTGAATCGATTTCGATGACATTTTTCATAGCAACGTTTTTTTGGTGAAACGAACATTTTACCAAAAATTTGGAGTAAAAATTCTGGGTATTTGGAAAGATCGGAAAAAACCCATATTTTTCTCGACAAAATATTCTTAGGAAAAAAATCCTTTTATTTTTTGTTCATCTTTTGTCGAGATCTATCCGACTATAATGCCTTTTCTTTGATTCAAAACGGATAGCTAGTTCTGGAGAAATGAGGGCAAAAAGTTGAAAAAAATGTGTGCATTCGTATCGTTAAAGGTATTTTGAGGTTTTCTCGGGATCGGGTGGGAGGATATTTCTACAATTTTTTGTCTGAGTTTGACCAAAATAGTCCTTCACAGAAAAAAGGCCGGATTGGTGACACCGGACGGTTTGGTGACACCACTATTATACTCCCACCCGATCTCGAGAAAACCTCAAAATACCTTGAACGTTACGAATGCACACATTTTTTTCAACTTTTTGCCCTCATTTCTCCAGAACTAGCTATCCGTTTTGAATCAAAGAAAAGGCATTATAGTCGGATAGATCTCGACAAAAGATGAACAAAAAATAAAAGGATTTTTTTCCTAAGAATATTTTGTCGAGAAAAATATGGGTTTTTTCCGATCTTTCCAAATACCCAGAATTTTTACTCCAAATTTTTGGTAAAATGTTCGTTTCACCAAAAAAACGTTGCTCTGAAAAATTTCATCGAAATCGATTCACTGGTTGTCGAGATATTGCCAAAACGATTTTTTTCATCGGGTAAAAGGGGGTATTTTGAGGTTTTCTCGGGATCGCGTGGGAGCTTAATTCTTAAATTTCAGATTTTTCGTAGTTTGACCGATATTGATTTTTCCAGAAAAAGGCCGGATTGGTGACATGGGACATATTGGTGACACAACTATAATTCTAAAATTTTATTTTTTTCTTAGTCTGACCAATAGTGATTTTTCAAGAGAAAAGCACCGATTGGTGACTCCACTATGAGAGCGAAGGACTGGATAAGTGAGAGAATGCAAAACATACAACTCAGCTGATATTCAGAGCTTGAGTGGATACAGACAAATATGGACGATATACACTGAAACATGCGGGACGGTCAAAGCTAAAAGAGAAAGGACGGACACACGATGAGATTGCGAGACAGTCAAGACTATTAACAACTTCAAATACGCTAAATCGATACTATATCATGCCGATATGGGAGGTTTTGCATGATGTGCCATTTCATTTTTCAAAGTGTCGATCAGGATGCCCTCTGAATTTGCCTCTTAAACGAATTCACAACGAAATTCTTTAGCAAATGACATCAAAAAAATAGCACGGAACAAACCTGGTGATGAATATCAAAATATTGTCGTCCACATTCTAACAAAAAGTGAATGGGGGACACATGTCAAGAACATATTTTTGTGGAGAGAAAAGGGTCCGTTATATTTGATGATTCTCTGTTCATCTGAAAGAGAGAGAATTGACTTTGCTTTTGGAATTGGCTAGAGCTTACAAAGTCATGGATCATCACGACCAAATCGTGATGCTCCAAGCTCTCGTGTCTCAGTATCCTTCCGCCGAACTGGCACAGGCTGAGTAGTGATATAGACGAAATGGGAACCAAACTGGCATAGGTGATACTCCTAGGAGAATTGGAACGAGAAATCAATTTGAATCTCAAAGCCAATTGATTTTTTTAATATGACTCATTCTAATTTCCATCTCACTTACTACTGAAATATTGACATCTCAGAGTAGTCAATATTTGGCCGTAAATTCAAAAATAAAGGCGAAAAACGGACCTCTTGAAAAGTGTCTTTTTTGAAACAAGTTTTGAGTACTTTCAGAAAACAACGTCGATTTCTTTTTTTATTCAATTTTTTAATTTGTATAAAATGAGTAGCGCATTGACACCAACACAACTACTGGAAATTTTGGAAAAAGAAAACTTGATCATGAAATCACCTCCAACTCTCAATCGACAAGGAACAACATATCTCACGGCGAGCACTTTCGAATATTATCTCGAAGAGAAACCAGATGAGATTTATCGAGTGTACTTACCGCGTTTTGTCAAAGGATCTAGACCACATACAAATCGTCAGAGATATCTTCGAGCAACAAATTGTTGTACAAAAGAGAAGCTAATTGAATCAATGAAAAATGAGAATTGTGAACTCATTTCTGAATACACTCATTCAAGTACTCCAGTAGCGTATCGACATGACTGGATTGAATGGATAGTGATCCCATCAAAATGGATGAAAGGATTCAGAACTCATCAGAACAAACGAAAACGATACACACAATCGTTTGTTGAAAATGAACTGAAAAAAGAGAATTGTGAACTCATTGGGTCATACACAAAGGTGCTCGAGCCATTCAAATATCGTGATTTACGAACAAAGAATGAGTATTTCGTTCGCTTGGAGAATTGGCTGTATTTTGGAGACCGTCCTCACTTGAAAAAGTACCATGAAAGGTCATAAAAATGCCAAAAGCAAAAAAAGATATTTTTCAATATGGATAATTTGGCGCTTACTTGGGAACCTGTATGAGAAAACTCTTGAAACAAAAACTAAAATCTCGAGGACGATGTGACTCTCATTAAGAGTTCGAAGCCTCTGGCGAGACTCATCGATCAAATGATACCAGATGACAATCGGTTGAGTATTCGTCTAGATCTGAGTCATTCTTCGTTCAAAAAAGTTCGAAAAAAAGTGAACCTCTTTTGAGAAAACACTCGTATCTCGACAACGAGCAGAGATCGGTACTCGAAACCACTTGCAATCGATAGAGGACTCAATTTTGCATATAGAAAAAAGTGCAAAACCTTGGGGACGGAGGAAGCGAGGTAGGTTTTTTTCTTGCCTGGTGTATTGGCAAGTCCCCAAGGCCCAGGGTTGCGATCCCTGTTTCTGACATTTATCTCATTTTTGGTACTCCGACGTCGGACAAATTATTGCTTCCTCCGGGGTTCGAACCTGGGACTCCTAGCCTAGTGGTACGTGCACTTACCACTCGACTACTCGTCCCTAATTTTCCGAAGATTTACCCTGGCAATATATCTGTGGAGAGGGGTTTTAATGACGATTTTTAAAAAGTTACGGGTCTCTTCAAAATCAAAATGTATATTTTTTTATTTTTCGTCAAATCAACTTCAAATTTCACAGAATGGATGTCAAACATGATATAAAAACGATTTTACAAAATTTTTTGAACAATATTGATTTTTGCCATATATCATTTTTTGGTGCATTTGGGGCACTTGAAAAAATAAAGAAAAATCGATGTTCTCAGATTTTGATCAAACTCTCATCTAAGGTCATATCCGACACGCTCTTTCGATTACCGCAAGAATTATTGAAATCGGATCGGTAGTTATCGAGTATTTTCACTTTTGAAAAAACAAAGGAGATTTTTTATTTTTTGAATTTTTTTATTTTGTACGAAATGGCACAGCTAGAACTCATCGAAGAACTTGAGCAAATTTTAGAATACACTAATCCCAATCGAAAGGACAGTGATATAATGAATTTCCTGAGTCAGAATCACTTATTTCTCATGAAATTAGGATTGTGGAAGCCAGAACTGATTGTCAATTTGAAAACTTTAAAACAATTATTCCAAAAATATGTTGACATCGACAATCCAACTTGGATGAACTATGACACGAAGAAGTGGCGACGAAACCAACCTCAACTGATCTGTCAAATAGCAGACGTCAGAAAACTTTCCTGTGCATCGGAGAATTTAAACGTCAGATTATCAAAAGAACAGATCAGTCAAATGGTGAAGAACATGTTGAGAGCAAAACCTCAAAGTTTCTTGAAGATGAAACCAGAGAGATAAGAGGTAGTGGATAGGGAGGTGAGAGGCAATAAGTGTATAGACATAGATGGAGAAGTCAAGGATGATTGAGATAGGTGGAAATAGGTTGGTGTGGGGATATTGGTGGATATAGATAGGTGTATAGGGCATAGGTGGATAGAGATTGGTGGAGAGATACTAGGTGGATAGTGGGGGACATTGGTGGAGAGGCATTGGTGTAGAGACATTGGTGGAGAGAGATTGGTGAATGTGGTTGGTGGAGAGTGATTGGTGGAGAGTGATTGATGATGAGAGATTGGTGAGATATTACATGTCGATAATGAGAATAATATATAGAGGGGCATTAATGGAATAGTATTGGTGGAGAGTCATTGTTGTATGAGGCATTGTTGAATGGGGCGTTGATGGAGAGGTATTTGTGAAGAGACATTGATGGAAAATGGGGGGTGTTTGTGGATAGGCAAAAATATATTGACATTGGTGGATTAGTCATTGGTGTCTAGGTCATTAGTGTCTTGGTCATTGATGGAGGATTTCTTTAGTAGATCGGCATATTTGGTATCGATGACATAGCACCATATTCGCTGTTTATTTATAGTGACCTTTTTTCTAGTGCAGTGCTCGTGGAGGTCCATCTGGAATGTCTTGAGTTTCTTATAGTGATCTGGCATTAGTTCAGCGGCATAGGAACATGGCATCCCTTGTTCAAGTTCATCGATGTGCTGTAGACAGAAGTCTCCTATTACTGATCGAGACACTTCTTGTAGAATACATCTAGCATTAGTGTTTGGTAATTGCCTTGGGTTGAAGTCGGTGATGGGTCTCTGATTGAAGTATGTCAATAGGTGCGAGTAAAAATCAGGAGTGAAGGAGCGGATGAGGTTTAGGAAATAGCTGGAATCATCCTTGCGTTTATTGGAGACTTTGCTGACACAATAGCGTCTATCATCGACTTCAATCTTGACTGGATATGCGTTGTTTGTGCAGAAGATCAGATTGGCAACATTCTCAGCGTCACGACGAGCGATTCCCTTTTCACTAGCTCTGAAGCTTGTGTCTGAAATTATTGATTTGAGGGCATCAAAGTTCGACATTCTTTCTTCACCAGCGTTCTTCAATTCATTACAGACGATCAGCATTTTGCCTTCAATCACTGTGTTGAATGTACCGCAGAGTTCCTGAATGTCAGTGATATTTGGAGCAGAGTATCCTCGCATTATTTCACAGAGCACATTAGTCCAGACATTTTTGCCAATTCCTTGCATTCCCTTCAAGATAATGACTGACGCTGTTTTCTGACCAGGATTCTGAATCACGAATGATATCCAGTTGATAATGAAGTTATACAATTCTTCATTATTGTCTGAAATTATCTCTTTGGTGAAATCTAAGAATGGTTGAATCAGATCATTGTTTGGTTCACTAACGAATGGATATTTGTATCCTTGGAATAGTGAGAACATCTGTGGATTATCGCTCATGAATCGAATGCCATTGACCATGAATAGATTGCGATTATTCTCGAATGTTGATTGACACGTGATCGTTCTACACTTCTTTGGATCTTCGCTTGGGATGGTCACTTTGATTGATTTCAATAATCTCAAGACGTTACCTTCTTTCTGAACATTGACACGATAGCAGAGATCAAGAGAACTGTACTCTTTCACAATGCATAGCAATGAGACTTCAATACAGCGAAGAACTTTCAATAGATCTCTTAGCACTTCTGTCTCTGATTTGTAGTCTTTGTTTGTTGCCTTTTTCCTTATTGTGGAGAAGTCAAAAGGAGACAGCAGATCAATCTTTTCATCGAATGAATCCTTCGTTCTTGATTGTTCATTAGTGGGTTCATTGGAGAGATTATCATTGACTGGTTCGTCATTGGAATCAACTTCAAGACTGTCAAAGAAATCAGAGACATCGTAGTCAGTGAGAGGAATAAGGAGTTCATCATTATAGTACTTTTCATTATGGATTCTAATGATTTTAATGAGGACTCCAGGATGGGTAACATTCGAAGCGTACCGTATTCTCTGTGCTTCCCAATTCTTCTCTGCATTTTCAGTTAATGTGTTGTTGTCATAGATGTCTTTGTATGTTTGTTCGAGCATCTCGTCTGTAAATCCATTGATGTGTCTCAGGGAATTAATGCCTGCAAATAATGGCAACAAGGAGACTTCCTCTTCAATTGATCTCGATCCAGAATCGTTGTGAATCACTAATCCTTTCAGTCCATTTCTGATTAAATCGGCTTGGGCTAAAGTGTACTGTTGAATGGAATCCTCGTCGAAAGATGGAGCTATTGGACTTTCAATTTTGGTCTGGTTCACTGATGACTTCACTGATGGCTTCTTCTCTGTTGGAGTGGGCTTTAATGAAATACATAGACTAGATAATACATCTGACAATGATGATAGGATGAAGAGTTCGTCAAAGTCATTAATGGTCTTGTATGATTGGATTTTATTAGTGCCTTCCACTTTCCTTTGGACTTTGGATTTCGGTTGCACTATCCAGCGCAGAGATGAGTCTACACAGGCGAATAAATCCACATCGTATTGGTCAGTTTTCTTCACCTTCACCATTGAGTTTTTCTCCAGTTTGTAGCCATTAATATCGCAGTATATATGAAGACCCCTGATCCAGTCACTACTAATCCGACATCATTGGGTAATACATTTAACACAGATGTTCTGATTTGGTTCTTGGTTTCTTCATCAGCATCCTTATCCAAGATGTCAATATCCACGACTGCTAGGTTGGTCACATGTGCAATGTTTATTGCTGTTCCTGTTCGTTTATGACCAGCACTCTCAGATGATATACCATCGTTGTATTTCTTATAGTCGAACAATGGGACTTTGTGAGGTCTCAAACGATCAGACAATGAATGAATTTCGTCAGGAAGATTATTGAACAATGCTTCAATTTCAGAGTCGAAATCATTATCGAAATCGTCGTTGAGAGAGTCCTTTATTTGTGCATCTTTTTCCTTGAATTCAAATCTTACAATTTGTAATGCCATTCTTTCTAAGGAGATAAAAAATTCGATTTGTAAAAAAGTTCTGCGTTTATTTTTTCTGAGACCCATATTTTTCTGTGTTCTCGATTGACAGTAGTCCAAATGGAGTCATTATCTGATACAATTGACAGAGCTCATTAGTGCGAGGAAATATTGATTATTCATTGTTGCTATTGAGTGCCCCAGGTGCCCCAGGTCGCATTTTTGAAATATTTGACGAATCTCATTAGCGCAGAGAAGCCATTGTTGATCTCCATTCCGATTAGGTGCCCCAGGTGCCCCAGGTCGATCGCCTAAAAAATTTCTTTTCAGTTTTGGAAAGTCCACGTACGATCTTTTTTGGGCTTACTTTTTCCGAGACGATTGAAAGTGTTATCCTGTGCATGGAAGTCAGCAATGATCTTCGGTGCTATTGAGTGCCCCAGGTGCCCCAGGTCGCATTTTTGAAATATTTGACGAATCTCATTAGCGCAGAGAAGCCATTGTTGATCTCCATTCCGATTAGGTGCCCCAGGTGCCCCAGGTCGATCGCCTAAAAAATTTCTTTTCAGTTTTGGAAAGTCCACGTACGATCTTTTTTGGGCTTACTTTTTCCGAGACGATTGAAAGTGTTATCCTGTGCATGGAAGTCAGCAATGATCTTCGGTGCTATTGAGTGCCCCAGGTGCCCCAGGTCGCATTTTTGAAATATTTGACGAATCTCATTAGCGCAGGGATGTCATCATTGATCTCCATTCCGATTAGGTGCCCCAGGTGCCCCAGGTCGATCGCCAAAAAATTTTCTTTTCAGTTTTGGAAAGTCCACGTACGATCATTTTTGGGCTTTCTTTTCTCGGGACAATTGAAAGTGCTCACTAGCAAATGGAAGTCGTGGCTGTTCTCTGGTGCTATTGAGTGCCCCAGGTGCCCCAGGTCTATTGTCAGAAAATTTTTGGATTTCTTTTTTGAAAAGTCCACGTACGATCTTTTTTCCGCATTGATTCTCCGAGACGATTGACATTCGTTCAAAACATTGATGCCTTGATCATTATCTCCAGAGCTCCACGAGTGAGCAGGACCCTTCAGAATGCACCTGGAGGATGTAGACACTACCCCCATGCATCACTGACGTTTATAGGTTTTTCTGGGCAATGGTCGTTTTTGACATTTTTGGAGCTCCCTATATATAGAAATTAAAAAATTGGAAAAGTACTTTGGAATTAAGCTTAATTTTTCGATTCTTTAATACTGCTCCAACGCGTCTGTCTCCCGGAAATAAGTGTTTATCATTGATGGTATATTACAAATAAATGATTGTTTCTTCTTTTCTTGGGCATTAGAATTTTTTCATTTTTGTGGTCTAAGGTTATGGACCTGAAATGTTCGAAAAAAGTGAAGTGTTCCAGATCGTCTTCATTCGTTCTGATAAAGTCAATATTGATCTTCTGAATTCATTGGTGCAAGAATTATTGGAATCTGACATCTCTGTAAGGAGTTATGGGTGATCTAAGGCAAAAATGTGGTCAAAATTAGTGATTTTTCCAAGTTGCTGAGAACCTCAATGTTAGTGATATTTTTGATGATATTTCATTCTTTGATGTCATAAATGATTTTCTAGCTGTTGGCGAGAATTTACATTGAGAAGAATCTTTTGTGGATTTGGACTTTGTGGAACAATTTTTAATGATTTACTCGGGTCACAGGGCATTAGAGATGAGGAATATTGACCTTATCATTCATTGATATGCTCTTCTGTTGGCTCACTGATGATTTATTACATTCTTGTTTAAAATAATTGGAATTTGACTTTAATGGAACAATTTTTAATGATTTACCTGGGTCACAGGGCAATAAATGATCAAGAATTATTGTATAGATCCGTCAGTGTGAGGTCACTATTGAACTATGCTCACGGATGATCTATTACATTCTTTATTAAAATAATTGGAATTTGATATTAATGGAACAATTTTTAATGATTTACTCGGGTCACAGGGCATTAGAGATGAGGAATATTGACCTTATCATTCATGGATTGTGCTCTTCTGTTGGCTCACTGATGATATATTACATTCTTCATAAAATATAATTGGAATTTGACTTTAATGGAACAATTTTTAATGATTTACTCGGGTCACAGGGCATTAGAGATGAGGAATATTGACCTTATCATTCATTGATATGCTCTTCTGTTGGCTCACTGATGATTTATTACATTCTTGTTTAAAATAATTGGAATTTGACTTTAATGGAACAATTTTTAATGATTTACCTGGGTCACAGGGCAATAAATGATCAAGAATTATTGTATAGATCCGTCAGTGTGAGGTCACTATTGAACTATGCTCACGGATGATCTATTACATTCTTTATTAAAATAATTGGAATTTGATATTAATGGAACAATTTTTAATGATTTACTCGGGTCACAGGGCATTGAAGATGACTCAAATAGTGAAAGAAGACCCAGGTCAATTAAAGAAAGTTGTTGTGAAATTGTAATAAATCATTTATGAGATGGCATTTCTGAGCTACTCTGACTATCAAACATCTCTGTTTTATGAATATTGACTTGATGACTCAATAGCATTGATGAATAGACACTACTGCTTGGCATTAATGAACACTCTCAATTGGCTCGGAAAAAGAATGCCCAAAAATGATCGTACGTGGACTTTTGAAATCTCAAATGAAATTTTTTTGGCGATCGACCTGGGGCACCTGGGGCACCTAATCGGAATGGAGAATTGACATTAAAACTTTGCGCAAATGAGATTCGTCAAATATTTCAAAAATGCGACCTGGGGCACCTGGGGCACTTAATTGGAATGGAGAAACACTAATGAAAGAGAGCGCCATTTACGACGTCATTAATGAGCATCATAATCCTTGGATTTATCAAAAATAAAGAAAAAAGAAGAGACTGAGATTATTGTTGAATTGTATATAATCATTAATAACTGAGACACTTGTGAAATTACATTCTTGATTTGACATTATTGGAATTTTAATCTCCATTAAAGAACACACTTAAATGAATCGACGAAAATACAATTCACAAATGATTGAGAAAATGATTGATCATAATATGTCGACCATCAATGATAATGCTGCTGTCATAAACTCACTTCAGTCGGAAGTAGAAACGAATCAGAAGGAAGTCGATACACTCAAGAAGACAACAGAACAACATAAGACAGCGATATCTTCAATTCAGAAAGTGGTAAGCACAAATGGATCAATCAGTTGTTCAGCCGGTATTGCAACACCAACAATTGGAGGATTGATCAATGTGAATGGAGCGAAGTGGAACATTTCAGAGGGATCACTTCCGAAGTATCCAGGAACATATCCGGCATCAACATTTTCTTCTGGAATTTCAATATCACAATCACTTGCAGAAACTTCAGGAATTCAGTTCAATGGTGATGGTATCGTGATGTGGTCTCCCTGTGACAAACCAGCATTATATTACTACGATGAGGACACAGGTTCAGGAGTGTTTTCAATATCCACAACAGGAAGTTTTTCTCAACTGTCAGACAGAAGAGTGAAAAGGAATATTGAGCCGTACCCAGATGTTCTTGAGCAACTGAATAAAGTGGAAATTGTGCAGTATCGGTTCAATACATACGACTCGAAGATCAACAAAGTGACGAGACAAATAGAGAGCGAAACTAATGAAGAACTCTTGAAGAACTGCAAAGAGAAATGTGAATGCTTGAAGAAGGAAAGTGAGAAGAAACACATTGGTGTGATTGCACAACAAATCCAAGAAATCTTTCCTGAAGTCGTGAATGATTCCAATCCAGACTGCCTTCAAGTAGATTATGCAGAACTCTCTTGCTTCTGTATTAAAGCCATTCAGGAATTGTGCTCTATTGTCGGACAACAACAGACACTCATAAATGAACTGATACAAAAATACAACACACTGACTAGTAAAATGACTCCGTCATCATAGAAATGCGAAGCATTAATACTCCAGCATGAGATCAACCAGAAATTCATAATACTCTTTGGTTCTTTTTCCATTGATTGTCTCGGTTGTTTCCATCTCTATTGATTCACCAGAACTGTCTTTGAACCAGATCTTCACAATTGATTGTCGAGTACTTAATTCCCACTTCTTTCGCTTCGCAATCTGTTCGTTGCAGAAAGCAACATATGAATCATTGTGTGCATCTGTCTGGATCCAATCACCATGGATTGTTATGTGCTGTGGAATGTCTTGAGAAATCACTATTGTTGAACCATTTATTTCTTCTCTCACATGGATAAGTTTGCAGTCGAGAAAGTGAACATTTTTTTTGGTTTCTGGAATTGGTAAAATCAGGAGGTAATTGAGCAGTGTGAGAATTCTGAATTGAGAAGTACGTTTGACCATTCTTGTTTTCTACAAAAATAAAATATCATATTTGTTCTATTCAATAACCTCTCTTCACTTCTTCATACGCTTCTTGGAGTCGACGATCAATGACATATCGCACTCGTGGTTGTCCATTCTCAATCCAGAACAGCCAGTATGTAGCCTGATGTAGTGCTAGAATTGGTGGAGGAGGACCTTCCGGAGTTGATGTGAAATATGGATCGAGTTCACCTTGATTGATTGGTGTTCCTCTGTAGACAATATTAACTGATTCTGCTGTCGAGATTCCTTCTTCTCCACCAGCAATTTCACTTCGATCTGTTGGAACCATGAATGTGAAAGAAGTCGCATCCGTGACTGGTCTTGTTCTCTTGTAGTCAGTTCCTCTGTCGTGAAATACTCGAGTTGAACAAATGGAATTCTCAAACTCTTCCGTGGCAGAACAACCAATGAAGTCACCATTCACCATCATCATTTGATAGAACTCTGGTGATATAGTTGACATTGGGAAATTGGGAAAGTTGGATCCAAGCATTTCGAAGTGACCAACATATTGAGGATTTCTGAAGACTGTACATTCATTTGGTCTTTCAGGGAATAAGCACATTAGATTCATGAGATTGTTGAGTTTGATACTAATGTTTGATCTCACTCCCATAGCATTCGCTTTTGATTGAAATGATTGTGTGTCAATTCTTTCTGCTTTCAGAACATCAAGAGTCTTTGAATATGTGTTGAAGAGAGATTGCTTTGTTGCATCAGTCATTTGATATCCATAGCAAATCGAAGTGACTTTATCAACTGATGAAGAAAGAACAGTGGAAGTGGTTGGCGATGTAGCGATATATTTCACAGTACCTGATGATGCCGGTTGAAAATACTGAATTCGTTGAACTGGATTCCCGATTTGTGTAAACTCTTGAGTCAGTGTCGAGAAGTCTCCATCGTACATTAATTCTGTTTGGGATTGAGTTGACAGAGTTGATATCGATTTACTTGGATTTTGATCGATACTGTTTTCAAGTGTTTTCATTACGATTGTGGAAACTCGAATAGGACAATACACAAGTGAATCAGTTGTTAAATGAAATCTCAATCGGAGATTGCCAAAGATGGAATTTGGATACTGATCGAAAGTACTTAATGGTAGGAGATTCACAAATGATAACCAATGGAATTATTGTAGTATGATGTTATTTGAAGGCAGCATCGACTGGACAATGATAGTATCCACATACGCTGGATCCATTCTCTGAACATTTTCCCAAAGACTGTAACAATGCTTCATGTTGTTTTTCTCTTCTTGTGACTTTGAAAGTGTGATACAGAAATGACTCGTGGACGTGATTGTTCTGAAGTGTATTGTCAATGATGTTTCCTTGACTATCAACCAGTCTCATGTCTCGAATTGCATCTGATGATGACTGAAACCGTAGAACATTCCGAAGAAGATACAAAACTTCTCCCCATTGTATTTGGTTTTGTATGGAACGTAACTGTAGCGCCGGATCGATACGCAAAATGACTCTTCGCCAAACTCTGTCACATCATGGCCATCATAACACAATGGGGACTTCAATCTCGTCTCAATTCTGCATGGCATGGGAGGATT
>JARBJD010000717.1:0-20902 GCA_033064195.1 Blattamonas nauphoetae | reverse complement strand
GGAACTCTTCAGTTTGTCAGCAGATATGAAGTCAAACATCGATTCAATGTGGATCTTTGGAGGATTCAACAAAGAACGAATCAGTCGAGTATATCCGCAGTTGAACTCCCCAATTGATATTCGACAATTCTGGAATGTCTACCAACGAAAACAAAAATGTGAAGCAATCATTCTTCGATATAATACGGATGGAGTTGCACTTACTGAGATCAACAAAGATGGATTAAACCGAACTGTCCGTTAATTCTTGAATAAGGTTGTTGATGGTCTCGTCAAGACTTCGAAGTCTCATGCTGAGAGTATCTGTCAACGCTCGAATTGATTCTTCAATGTCAGATAATCTTTGATCAATCGATTGTGAATTAGGAGGAGTGGAAGCATCAACATATCGTTTCCTCAGTGCTATCTCACCTCTTATTTTTGTAATTCTGTATCCATCAATTTGAATCATCCTATTCAGTTTCTGAGTTGTGTACTCATTCAGTTCTTTTTTATTCTTCTCCAAGTATCTCTGAAAGTCGTGGATGTTTGTGAACTCTTTCTGCTCAGGATCAAACGGTTCTAATATTTTCAGTGATGACATTTCAATGAAATAAAAATATTTGAAACATGATTGAAGTTACGCCAAATTAAAGTCAGCAATGAACTCTGGAGTTAAGTCGTCAATTGAGTCTGCATGGAACTTTGTGTGTTGGATTGGAACGTAGACAACTTTTGACAGACACGTGAGACCATTCAGTAGAGTAGCTACCACATTTCCGTGCTTGTATTCAATGAATTTCCCCACGAATTGAAACTGTCTTCGCTTCTTCTGAAACTTGGCAACAGTCTTGTCCAGATCAAGGTGAATCAATAGAATATTTCCTGGTTTGTATTTCCATAACATCTGAGTTGTCTGCAGTCTTTGGATGTTCTTCAATTGTTCTTCACAACTGGAGATATACAGTGCTTCAATCTCTCGATTGTTTTGTGCTTGCTGTGGAGTGAATTTGTTCCAGTACGCTCGATGAGGAGTCATGTTGTAGTATTCAACCATCTGATTCATCAATGAATGATTTGCCATCTGTGTTGCATTGTCTTGGAATCCATCTCTGATTGTTCTGATCACTCGATCGACAATTCTGTTGTGATTTGTGAATGGCGAACTTGTGAAATATGTGCTGACATTCAGATCCTTGAAAAACTCTGATGCTTCTCTACTTGTCCATGCTGCTTCACCATCTCCTCGAATGTTGTTGACATGAACTCCACGATGATTTATCAGATCATTGATTGCAGTCTTGACTTTGCTCCATGATTTATCCAGAACTGGAATGACTACCAGGTATTTTGTGTTGATGTTAATGGCAAAGAGATAGATCTGCAACACTGTTTTCGACGTTGGTGATTGGATAAATACAAGATCAATTTCCCAGGATCCAAACTTGGGAGAAAAGTATGGTCGATCACAATTCTGTGGAACCTTTCTGTCTGATGTTTTCTGTGGATCACCAGTTATTGCTTTGGACATGAACTGCATTTTTGATCGAAATGGATACACTATTTTTTCCGTTGTTTTTGGAATCATTGGAGGATCAATTCTCATCGCATCACCTCCGTTTTCTCTCTGAATTTTCCTCGGATGTGCTACACTCCATCTGTGATCAAATTCCTCATACCAATCCTGAAATGATCTTCCTCCGAATGGGATTTGTTTTGTGTGAGTCAGAATGAAGTCAAGATCTTCGTTCGCAATCTTTCTGTTTATCGAGGCTCGAACGAATGTGTCTCTGTTCATTTTATTTGCATCCAGAATGTGTGATGTAATAAAGTGTTCCATCTGCTTTTGATTTTTCATTATTGAGTTCTCAGCTTTGATCTGTTCATCTTCTGAATCGTTTCTCTGTTGATGATCAAACAATCCTTTCATTTGTGCCAACTTATTGAGCACTTGCTGTGTGGTTGGTTCATACTGTCTGATCTCCCTCACTGGGTGGTTGAACACGGTTGGTATGAAGAAGGGATTTCTCTCAATTGGATCCTGCACCTGTGAAATTGGTATAATGTCATCATCATCATCATCATCATCATCCTCTTCGAACTTCCTCTCCTTCATTGGATATTCATATTCAAACCCCATTGATTTCAAGTTTCTGATCTGTCCAGGTATAATTGGAGATTCAGGCGATTCAATTGCTATTGGTCTTTGCACTGGAATTGTGATTGGGATTGGTCTTGCCTCTGCAGGGCTTCGAATCCGTGGTGAACAATTCACTTCCTGATTGTACGTCCGATGATAAAATTGATATGCTTCGAATGCAAGTTTAGCAGTGCTTTCCCGAATACGAACTCCTAGGAAGTTGCTTACAAATTGTTGAACTACTCTTCTTCCATCAGGTAATGATAATTCAGGAGAGAAACCTCCATTGAACCAATCCTCGAAGTATGTTTCATCATTCCCAATGTATTCACCCCGTCTATCAGAGACATCATATACTGGTAATATGTTTGTTAAAGTCCATTTCTTTCCAACTATTTTGTTTTTAGAATGCAGTGTACACCGAAGTAACCTATTCACTAAAGTATTGATCTGTCGAGTGTTCATTTATTCAAAAATAAAGTTTGTGTTTATTCAATTATATAATCAGTAGCTTTCAGTCCATGAATGAATGGAGGACACGATTCATTTTCAAGTACGATTGCCTTCAGATGAATTCCACTGAGACTAAGTTTCTGTTGTTGTATTTTCGCTATCTCAAATCCATTGGGGTCCTCTTCGGTCACAACTCTTCTCGTCTGGAAGTTCAGTGTTGTTGTCACAGTTTTATCTCCATTCAGGCACTTCACATAATCGTCACTTGTGATATTTGTTTTCTTTAGAGACACTCCCTTGATCTTGCATTTCTCATCGAGAGAGTAACACTTTGGAGCTAGACAGATCATCTGTTCACCTTCCTTCTCAATTGCTAATCCCAACAACTTCTTCTCATCATCAACTCCTTTTTCAGGATTGGGAAACCATTCATATTTGTGTGCATCATAGAAGTCCTTGTCAGCAATAACGTGTTCAAATTGTTGGTGGATTCCAGCATTCGGATCTCCTGAGATAGCCCAGTATGCCGAGTCAGTATCTCCCTCACAGAAGTGAATCTTGTTCATGTCTAAGCACTTGTACATGAAATTGTAGATGAAATTCAGATACCAGAACTTGGCATTGTCGAGTGTGAATACTGCTTCTTGCAGACATGTCTTGCATGATGCTTTCTCTCTGTCTTCAATCACAATGTAGTTGTCCTCATTGATCTCTCTTGTTGCCACAAATCCTTTCATCATCTGTTTCAAGTATGTTCTCTTCTCATTGCAGATTGTGATTGAGTTGTACTTCTCAGTGTTCATTCCATCATATCCGTAACTTCCATTCAAGTTGGTCTTACAGAATTGTTCCTTTCCTTTATTTCCAACCTTCATTGCTTCTATTCTATCATTCATAAACGAGGTCACGAATGGTTCAAATCCAGCGTGTCTCGAGAATACCATCACACTCTTGATGTCATCGATGATGAAGTGGCAATAGTCGATGAGGAACCACAGATAGTATGTCGAAAAGAACATATACTGATCGTGTGTGCTCAAGAGTTGAGTGAGTTTTCTTTGTTTATCATCAGTCTTCAATCCATGTTTCTTCATCAACGAAAAAGTCTTCTCTCCAATGTTTTCTTCAGTCGTATTGACCACTATGTTTCTGAAGATCGGTGGGAAGTTAATGAAATCATTGATGTATTTCTCATCGATGTGTCCTTTCAACTCAGCAACAAACAATGTCTTCTGATTTTTGTCTTCAATAATCTTACGGCATTCTTTATCTCCTGTTGCTGTCTTGCTAGAGGCTTCGAACCCTCCCGAGGTGAGAGTGTACAAACATCTTCCTGGCATGTACATTCTGTGTTTCGTGTATGGATTGTTCTTGTTCTTGATTGATGAGAATGCACTTGGGTAGAGAGAATTAAAATCAACACCACAGACATGAGTCATTTTATGTTCTGTATCAGTGGAGACAACTTTTCCATCTTCAAATGTGAAGTGATTGATTGGAGTCACGTCTTTGATGTTCTGTCGGTGCTGAACATTTGATAGTCCACCAGTCACAGCTGCTCTGAGTTTGTGATATGTTTGCTCGTGTGTCAGAGTCATTGGGAGTGATTTCCAGATGCAATACTTCTTCAGTTGAATTCTCAATCTTGTGAGATGCTCGTCCTTGTCTGACTTGTAGGTGTTGCAGTAATCACAGCAGATCTTCACGTTCTCTTTTGAATGTCCTTTTGAATTGTCGATTCTATCTAATGTTGGTCGAACTGCTTGTGAGAAGTGACTCTTGCAGATATAGCACACTCTCTTGCACTGTTGAACAAACCAGTCGTAGTCTGCTTCTGTGACATTTTTATCAGTACTGCGATGAGCTTTCTGGTCTTGATAGATGTACGATGCAACCTTGTATTTCCAATATTGTTTGGTGATTTTTATTTCACCAGATTGATCCACTCCATTGAAATCATCATCGATGTCGAAATCCTTGTAGGCACATGCATACTTGATTGCAGAAGCATTTGCTGACAATGAGAGATTGTGCAACATATCCACTGTGTATTGGAAGTTCAAATCGATCAGATTGTCAAGTGGTGCAATCATGCATTCAACGTCTCTGATGTTGTAGAATTTCAGATATTCCCATCTATTTTTGAATCCTTGTTTGTTCCAATCATCAAGGTAAAGTTGGTAATCGGTGTCGGACATTTCACTATTGTTCAGACTGGAGTAGAATTCATACTTGGAGAATGGTTCTTGTTTGCTCAGCACTGTGTCGTAATCTGATGAATCAAATGATTCGTATGCGAAGAATGATTTCTGGAGTGTTGTCTTTCCTCCAAAAGCCTTCACTGCACTATCCAAAGTCATTGGTCCTGTGTATGACATCATGTCAATGAATCGGAGCACCTGTTGTGTTTTCTCGTGTCTGATCAATACTTGTTTGTACTTGGTTGTTGATCCAAGGAAGCTCACCACTTTCCAATCCTTGTCAACGAGATCACAGAAGATGAGATTGATGTCAAATCTGGAGCTGTTGAATCCAATCACACTGACTTCATTCTGAGAGGGAATTTCTGGATCCTCGTACATGTTGTCATCTCGTACTGTTTCTGCATACTTGAAGAGTTCTCTGATCAATTGCTTCACAAAATCTTTTCCATCTCGAAGATCATAATAGATTGACTTCACACCTGATTTTGTTTTGATTGCAGATGCAACAGAGAGTGGTTTCAAATGTGAGATCAATTGAGTATTGTCATCAGAGAATAGATTATCAAGAATGAGATCTTCCATCGTTTCGAAATCGTACGTGATGTAGTACTGTGTTGGTTTGAATTCATCTTGTCTCTTATGTGCCATCAGAAATTCAAACGTTCTGTTGTTGAGGATATGTGGAACGTATGGTCTTGGTGTCTTATCAAGGGAGATCTTCGTCACATGTTTTCCATCAAGCTCTTTGCACTCTTTGAGATGCTTCTCGTAGTATGTCTTGAAGTGAGAATCCTTGACTTGGAATCCTCTTTACTGACAATACGGACAGAGTTTGTATCCAGTGATTTTCTCAGGATCAACAATGAACATCACATGAACGAGAGTTGCTGTCAGTGGAATCATCAGAAGTGGGAGAACTCTTGCATCATCATTTTCGTTGACATACGATTGGCTCAGGAAGTAGCGTTTCTTGTCTTCATCATATTCATAAATGTGAACTGTGATGTTGTGTCTAATCATTTCTTTCTCCAAATCACAAGCAATATCAAATCCAGGATAATTGCGCAAGTGTTCAGTAAGTTGATGTGGCTTCAGGTGAGTCAGATTCTTCGATTCTGCGAACAATCTTTTTGCTTCAACGTTTCTCATGTTGATAGATATTTTCTTCCCAGGAACTTCAGGAAGTGTGAGGAATGATAGTGCTTGAAAGAAGCAGATGTTGAACTCGGAATCAATGTACCGAACGTTTCTCGTTTTGATGTGTTCAGTGAGAATCGCATTTGCTTTTCCTGCAACTGGGAATCGGTAGACTGCAACCAGAATGGAGTGGAATGCTATGTACATTGTCTTCGTATCCATCAGTGTTCTCTCTTGAGATTCTTTGATAAGATTGATTGCATACTTCGAATACTCATTAATATCTCCTGAACTTCTGATCACCGTTGGGAAACTCTTTGATGTGTTCTCCAATTCTGGTCTGAAGTCTTTGTAAGTTGTCTCATCTTTATCTTTCCTCTCAATAATCTTTCCAAAGTCAATACTAATCTTGAATGGATGATCTTTCTCCTTGTCGAAGACTGCGTTGATGAAGGTTGTGATTTCCTCGACATTCTTCAGATGATTGTGGAAGTACAACTGATATGGTTTTCCATTATCTTCAACCTTCTCGACTTCATTCTTTTTGAACTTCCTTCGTGCATTCATGTGACATTCATTGAATGCTGCTTTGTCACGTGGTTCAGCGAGTAATATGCATTCTTCAAATCCATCAAATGTCTGCACTTCTCTCTTTTCCATTTGTTCATTTTTCTTCTGAATGATCAAGAGATTCTTCATCCAATGATCCATCAGCTTCTCTTCAATTGATTTCAGTTTCCATGTCATTCTGAACACTTGCTTTTTCAGTTCATCTTTGTTCACTCTTGGATTTGCTTTCATGTTCTCAACAATCATTCGGTGAGCAAGTCGATCTTCTGACGCCATCTGTTGTCGAAGTTTAACTTGTTCAATAAAATCTGGAATGAGATTGAGATCGAGATTCTTTATAGGATGTGGAAACTCGAGATCTGTGTGTTGAAGCATATTCAGGAGAAATGATCTGTGATGTTGATATTTCTTACTGTCAGGATTGTACGTTCGACCATCGCTAAATTGAAATTGTGTATTCGGAAAGAGGTCTCGAATTTCTTGAATTCTATTTTTGATTGGTTTTAGCAGTGTCATTTACTACAAAATAAAAAATCCGAAAATAAAAAAAGTTGAGCGTTTATTTCTGTTTTCTCAGATGGGGCTTTTTCTTAGCGGTCAGCCATGCATCAAGTCTAATTCTGAACACTTCACTTCCGCCAATCTCTCGATATGTGAATGGAACCAGAACTTTAGTGTACTCACCAACGAGTTCACAATTGTATTTCTTCAGTTCATTTTCGACGAATGATTGAGTGTAGTGTCGACGTTTCGCTAAGTGAGGTCTGTTTCCTTGATTCCACAACTTTGGTTTTATTCTCCATTCAACTCCCTCATGAACATACGTCACCGGCACATTATTTCTGACATACTCAGAGACTAGCGAACAGTTCTCTTCTCTCATTGATTCAATTAATGTTTGTTCTGAACTTACTCGACGTCTTTCCTTGTACATTTCAGTTGGATTCATTTAATACAAATTAAAAAATTCAAAAATGAAAATTCTTTCATTGATTTCTCAGTTTTGGATTTTTCGTTGAAATCGAGGATCAATGGGTTCGATCACTCATTTCTCACAAGTGATAGTTTCGTTCTAATTCTGTGCGTTTTGGATTCCTCTGATGTCCAGGATCATCATGGTATGCTCCGTTTTTTGAAGATTCCGGACTTTTGCAGCGATATTTGAGGTTTCACAACCGGGTCCAGATCTCGGTAAAAGTATGCATTCTTCACCATATCGACATCATTTTTATCTTGTTTCAGCTCTGTTTTCACTAGTTTCAACCGAATTGTCACTTCATTTTCACTCGTTATGTTTTCATTTTTGGCCTCACTTCTGTCTTCATTTTCTCATTGAGTATCCTTTTTAACCACTTCATTCATGTTTCTTTCGACTAAACTTTTTCTCCAATTTAACACACTAATTTCCGTTAAGTGAAGATTCCGGACTTTTACCGAGATCTCACTTTCAACGGCTCACTTCACATCTCGGAATTTTTCCGTAATCTTCATCATTTCACATACTTTTTTGAATCATTTTTGTTCTTTTTAAGCGAAAACAACCGGAACACAGACCTAATTTTCACTATTGGTGTCACATTTCACACCGTTTTCACGATCGTCAATTTCCCTCTCAGTTTCATACTTGCCCGTTTCGTTCATGCTTGTTTCGCTTTCTTTTACTCTGTTTTTGTGAAAAAGTTGATGAAAAGTTGACTAAAATGATGTGCTAGTGAAGTGAGAACGGCCCACAAAATGGAAGTGATATGAGCAAAATGAAGAGGAATGGTGAACAGATCAAATGTGAAATGGGGAGCAAAAGTGATGAAATGAAAGGGACTACAGTCGGTTTTGAAGTGACAAAACGGTCATAAGTTGAGAAGTGAAAACATGAAAAGTGACTTTATGAGAGAACTATCCGACAAAATCTCCTCAAAATTCGAGCACACCTCACTCATACCGTGAGAAAGAAGGATTTGTGACGAAATTCGGATCAAAAAATCCATAGTGTCAAAATGTTGGTGCAAGTGTTACGTCAGAGGTGTGATCGAAGAACCAACAAAATGAAACTAAGGAAAAGCGCTATACGTCTCGCGTTGACTTATGTTCGTTAAAATGATGCAATAACGGAGTAAATGAAGTGAAAGTAGTGAAATGTGAAAATTCATAAAAAAGTGTCCGAATGTAGAGGTGTCAAAAGTTTTCAGAGATGAATGACACAAAAAGACGCCAACTAGCGTTTTCACACCCAAAAACACCATTAGACGACGAAAAGTGATCAAAAGGACATAGTCCCGAACGTCCATACCTTTTCTAAAAAAATCTCAAAAAACGCGAAAAAATCTCAATGGGTCGGATCAAACTTTTTTTTCAGAAAGTGCTTTTTATCGAAAATCCTACCTTTCAAAATGATTTCCGTCGCAATCAAACGTGTTTGAACACAATTTGAGCCATAAAGCGGTTCATAGTAGCAAAATCGGAACATCGACTTTTTGGTCACTTTTGGACTAAAGTTCAGTACGCAGTTCGACGAATTCTCAACCGATTTTGATCAAACCTCTTTTGCTCGATGACCGACAATGTCCCCGACATTTTAGAATTTTTCAGAATTTTCGAAATGGTTATCATGTTGGATTTCGTTGATTTGTGGTCAAAATAGATTTTCAGTATTTTCATGACCTATCATGGTACTTTCTCAAGTGAGGACGGTCTCCAAAATACAACCAATTGTCCAAGCGAACGTAATACTCATTCTTTGTTCGTAAATCGCGATATTTGAATGGCTCAAGTACCTTTTGTATGTTCCAATGAGTTCACCTCTTTTTCAATTCATTTTCAACAAACGATTGTGTGTAATGTTTTCGTTGACAATTATGAGCTCGATATCCCTTCTCCTGTTGATGGAATCACTTTCCATTCGACAACCCTTCGTTCCGGTATTTCAGAGACGTTTTTCACTTGTATTGAGAAATGAGTTCTACAATTTTCGTTTTCATTGACTCGAGAAACTTTGCTTTCGTGCAACAATTCACTTGAATGTATCTCTGGCGATTCGTGTGTGGTCTAGATCCTTTGACAAAACGCTGTAAGTACACTCGATAAATGTCATCTGGTTTATCTTCGTGATAATATTCGAAAGTGCTCGATGTGAGATATGTTGTTCCTTGTCGATTGAGAGTTGGTGGAACTTTCATCTTCAAATTTTCTTTGTCCAATATTTCCTGTAGTTGATTTGGTGTTAATACGCAACTCATTTTAGGGAAAACCAAAAAACCCCTAAAATCCACATAAATAAAACGTCCACGAAAAAGTGAAAGAGAATCACAGTAGAAAGATGTGAGGAGTCGAAATTGGGTGTGCAAATTGAAACTGGGGGAGATGAAGCCCATTCTTTCTTTCTAACCCATAATCTCTGAAATTTTCAAATTAAATCTGAAGATCACTATTTCCTGTCTAAAGTGCATCATCGTTCATAATTATTGACTCATTCTGTCAAGATTGACCCGATTCAATCATTATTCTCACAAAGGTTGTTTTGGTTGATCACGCATGAATCTTGTGAAAGAATGAAGAATCAATAAATTAGACGAAGTTTCAGGAGATGTGAGACAACAAGGAAAAACAAAATCAAAAGTAAGTGATTAGAAGAGAGTTAAGGAGAAAAAAAGAGTGGGGAGGTGTTGAGGTGAAATATCGAGTAGAACAGGTCAGGCAGAGGATGATCTACGTTGATGTTGATCAAGCAGCACAGTATCGAGTGTGTTTTCTGCATCTTTTCCATCGCCATCTCCTCTCTCACCAGCTCTCCGAACAGAAGCATTCCACACCTTTCCCGAAGAGTGGTGCGAGTGTGTTTGTTCGATTCTTCACGTGTGCTCTCCTCTTCCTCTTTCAACTTGTCAATCTGCCTCATCTTCTTCAGTCCACTTCCAACCCGTCCGCATTAACATGCGCCTTGTCTCACACTCCTTCTTCGTCAGACAGCCGCCAGCACACAAGCTCCAAGCCAAACGGTCATCCAATGCTCTTCGTCGTCGTGTGAAGGAAGGCCTGTTCATGCCAACTGCATCGACCGACGAGTTCGGGTGTGAAGATGGGGACAGCTGCAGTGAAGTTCTGTATCTGCTCTGCCCACACTCCGTCTACAAAGAAGAGGGGCAGCTGTCGAGCTCAACTCTTCACTCGCAGATTGAAGGTTTTCTAGCAGATTCTGCCCAACCACCCCAACAGATATCAGCGATTTGTCGAGTAGTGGCAAACACAGAAGGAGCATAATCTTTCTCGTGTGCCATGTCATCCCTTCGTATTTTCATCTCCTCCAGATCCAATCCGCCATGAAGAAGACCCCGAGCGGTCATTCGACGTCTTCCGCACCGCTGTGCAGGCACTCCTCAAACAGCACTTCGAAAGCGAGACACTCACGTGTGAAGTAAGCTCCCACGGTATGCCTTTCTCATCCTCATTATCCGCTTCCAGATTGGCGTAAGGGCGGATCCAAATTTGTGGCCAACATTGTTGAAGAGGCCGATGAGATTGAGGAACTCGAGGAGGGTAGTATCGCGTGCTGTTCGAAGTTCGGGGCGACGTGTGTTCAAATTCACCCACATCGAATGGTACGACAAAGAGTACGCCCGAAAACAGCGGTCCATCTCAACGGGCGGGCGGAAGGAAAGGCAGCGACGACGTATCGTTCGGTGGATGGCGTTCCGACGACACGGGAGCTGCAGGAGAGGAAGACAAAGACAGAGCTTCTGATGGACGAGAGCGTCCGGCTGCTGTCGGAGTTGCGGTTGAAAGATAGTGAACGCATTGTTCCAACAACACGCTGGAAGTGGTGAGTTCTCATCTCACCCTCACGCAACACAACGAAGGAGCGCGTGTTGAAGCTGATTGGCGAAGACAGGACACTTGCGAGAGAAGCCGACGAGCGCAATCTGATTGCAGCAACGAAACAAGAGATAACGAAGAAGAAAGATCCCAACACTGAGATGGAGAACGCAGCTGCCATTGAGAAGAACAGAATCGAGCGAGCACGAGTGTAGCTAATATTTTGGCGTATGAGGGCACAGGAAGTGGAAGACGAAGCGCGGGAGATGGATGGTGAGCGAGGTCTGTCAGTATTGCATGTTGATCTCGACTCCCTCCTCCACGAATACAACACTCCGCGGTTTCGAATTGTGCATATGAAGGGACAACAGTACACAGCCCAAAACAGGCTGGGCCGCTTTTCCATACTCCCGTCCTGTCGCCCGCTGACGTCAGCCCAGTTGATGTTTCCATTCTTGACTTGTGCAGGAAATCTGACGAATTGTATTCCATTGTGCGTTTTGAGCACAGACAGGGCTGGGCGAGACGGACGAGGACGTGAAAGACTGCGAGATGATTGCGTCGAGGAACGGGAGTGTGAACCCGTCGTATCTGACCCATTCTCTGCAGCCTCCAATTCGTTGTCTATATCATCGGACGCACAACCAGTCCACACGACCCACCCGCATTCTCAAATCGCCAAGTCGGAAGAACGACGTCGGCCTGTATTTCCGCAAACGACACTGGAAACTCAACATCCTGTTTGTCGAACACCAGCACGGCGTACTCCTTCTGGACGAACATGGCCTTGTCAAAACATTAGATAGAATGACGCTGTGATCTTCCTGCCGCTGCTGCGTTGAATGTGGTTGGATCACATCTGCGCGTGTCGCCGAAGCGGAATCGGTGAATTCTACTCCCTTCTGCTTTGTGGAGACTGTCTCAAACACATATTCTTCTGACATCGTAACATCGCCCTTCGGGTCTGTCGAGTGGAAGTGATTCCATGTTCGTTGGCACACACTGTCATTGTTTTGTGTATCATCTACGTGCTCTTAATCATCTTTGGTTGTCTTTGCCTCGGCTCAAAACAGCATCAGGCGGATCAGGACCGGACGCGGGATACGCGGGACATTGACAAGTTGTCTGATGACGTTCTCCTCGACATGCTGCTGTGGAGCTGCTCTCCGTCGGGCCGAACTGAAGCTTCTCCGCCTTCCACGACACCCAGCGAAGGTAGAGTAGGTTCCTCTGTGATCGCAACAGGATGTGGGGTGGGCAAGTGGTGAGGACTGAACCAAGGACTTTACAGACCTAACAAGATGAATTGTGGATCAGTTGAAGCAAACTTTGATGGGAAAGTTTCGATGCAGCATTTTCTTCAGGAATAAAGCAGGAAGACAGTGATAATGTTATGATAGACAGACTGAAAATGGATATGCCAAAGGCGAGCTATTTTGTGATTTCGATTCACCATCCGCACCTGACGGGTGGTTGATGTCCTTCAAGTTGCCCGTTCTTAGGTCGGCGTGTGTCATTGATGAAACTGAGGTTTTCCTCGGAATGCTGTACGAAATTCGTCATTACTTTGTGTATTCATACCACAGAAGTGGTGGCGTTCCTTGAAGGTTCTTATACACACTCCAAAACTGGTAATGATTCCGTTGTTTCCTTCGATGTCCTACTGTATCTGTAGACCGACAGGATCATCCTGATTTTCGAACTCGAACAGTTCTGCTCCTTATTTACTGCGTACAAACATAATCTTGTTCTGAATCAACGCGTCCACAACTCTGTGAAATTCAGTATCCATTTCTTCTTCGCTTTGGGTCTTGGTTTCATGAATTCGATGATCCTCTTCTTTTAATCAGTCTCTGATCATCTGAGTAAACTTGATCGATATGAAGAGCACAATGAGATTCAGAGAACTGAACTGATTTCATTTTCTCCTCTTCCAAGAACGCAATCACCTCAAAATCCTCATTCCTTTGATCTAGAAGGATCAAAAGGATTGAGGAGAAAACGAGGATCATACAGTGAATAAGACATAGATAGTGATCTGATTCGAGATCGAGAGTCCGTTGTGCGACTCCGTTCAATCGTGTTTATTTTCTGATGTGATCTCGCTGAGTGATTCTTCTTCCGAGAACGATCCGATTTACAGATCATCAGTTAAGATCAAGAAGAAAGAACACATATTTGGCACAGTCCACTCAGGGTTGAGTCGGGAAGAATTGACAAAATGTGAATTAAGGGAGACAGGCAGATGAGAATTAGCCGAGTGGATCAAACAAATCTCAACTCGCCCAACACGAATATCACGCACCGAAGTTAAAGGAACACTTCACACAGAACAAGGGAATTTCATTATTGGTGTGGACAAGCCGACACTCTCTCCCATTCCATCATCTCGCAGAAGATCTCCAAATCGAGATCATTCCAAGCTTTGAAGAAAACCATGAAGAAAGTTCCCTGAATCTCTAAGGAGTTGTGTTTCCGATCACCTTAGCAGGTCCAACTCGATGCGAAGGGATTCGAGGGTGATTGTGGAACACTGAAATTTTGCGGAACCGAAAAGAAAATAACAGAGGCCGGCACATCATCAACGAAATTCTCAGATATGCTGATGTATGTGTTTTCACCCTCACAGAAATTATGATCTCTTTCGTTCAGGCAGTTTTCAATTCAGCTGAAAGGATGCAGTCTCACGAACACAATTAACCTGATCGTACCTGACTACGAAGTTTGCCGTTTCTTTTCAAGAATCATTTCATTATTCTTCCGTATCAGCTGGTTTACGATGGATTCCAATGACCATCATCAATGTTCTGTCCAGACATCTGCATCGAAACAACTGTTGTTGATGACGTGAAAGACACCATATCCACACGAGATCAAGTTATCCATGCGTCGTAAAACTGGAATGTGAAGAAGTCATGAAATTCTGAGAGTAACACACCGTTGTGTGAGAGGGAAGCTGATGAACAAGATGGGCGGATCTATTTTGATATCACTAATCATGCATTTCACATCAGCTTTTCTGACATTTTCTCAATAAATGAATGATAATTGATTCATAAATGGATCATTAGGCATAATGAATTTCAACAGTTCCCATAACGCACTTTTTCATGTTGATCAACTCATAAAGATTGACCTTCACCTCCTCCACAGGTGTTTGCACAAGCTATTACTCCAAGGATGGATACCCTTCACATGATCTTTCACTTTTGGTGGACATTTGAGTTCTTTGGATTTGAGGGTTTTTGGCATACCCTTACAGGGTGAGCCAAAAGTAACCTTCTCTAGGGGCCGATCAAAGCCTTTTCGACAAAAGTTAAAAGAGAGTTTCAAGACGTGAAATATGAAGAGAGTGATCATTAAAGCTTAACTGAATTCTCGTTCGTTTTGTCAGAAATCGGGACATGCGAACGATCTGACTTCATTCGTACACTGCACTGAAGTTGATTAGAAAGAAATCAGTGAATGAGGTGGTGAGCAAACAGTATAGCGACAACGATCTCTATTTGATGTTTGTTTTCGAAAAGATGACATAAAAACACAATTGTGGGATGAAGGTTACTTTTGGCTCACCCTGTAATGGTTTTGATCTGAATTGAATTCTTTAAAAAATTGGTAAATTGAATTGAAACAGTGTTTGAAATGTAGAAACAATGGCGAAAAGAAATATTCAATGCGTGGTGCTCAGATATAGGTGTTTCCCGATGATCCCTCGCACCTCCATGTTCCGCACAAGATCGACGTTCTCCTCCACCCTTGCTTCACGTTCAGTCGTCCTCCCTGCTCCAAATGTTGAGCTGTTCGATAGTGTTGGATTTTAAATCGCAGGTGATGCGAGATGATACCTTTCAGTGCTTCTGTCCCGTTCGCCACTGTCGTCGAGAGGGATTTGATGGGACAATAAAGGCGAAGAAGGCGACACAAGCGAGGAAAAATGCGACGATGAACGAGATGATGAGGAGAATTTGGAATTCGCTGATTGTCTTTGTCATCTCGCTGATAACAGCTTCGAGGAGCATTTTGAACCCGCCACGCAGATCGTACACGAGGAGAGAACCCATGATCTGAGAGGAGAGGACACAACGCGAGAGAAAGGGGGATCAGAAGGAGGAGAGTGGAGAGCATACCTGGACGTTCTCGTTGCTGAGCGGCATCCCGTTGTAGGGATTCGGTGCTGTAGCAATCATGCGGGCTGCCTCAATGTGCTTCAGGATGAGTGCCTGCAGTCCGCTGAAGTTTCCTGTTAGTCCATAAATCCGAATTTCCACTGCACAATCGGCAGGATCGTAGGGCATGGATTCAGTTGACTGGGAGAGTGATGAAAATAGCGTGTGATGAGAGAGAAATGAGATCGATGGAAGAAAGCGGACAGAACGAAGTGAAGATCGCATGGAGGAGTCAAACCTCGAACATCAGTGCGTTGACCGAGCTGCCATTCTTCATCGTTGGTTCAATGGACAATGTGTCGAAGATTTGGTCGCCAGTCGGGATGACGTTTTGGGAGGAGGAACCCTGAAAACGAGTGAAAAGAGAGACGGAGAGATGGGTGGAGGAAATGGGTTGTTAGAAGCGGAAGGGAGGATACCTCACTCGCGAGTAGTGCCTTCATATGGCATATGTCGGATGAGATGTGTCTGCTGTCGATCCACTGTCCTTCTGCTCCGCCACGACACACTGTGAGAGGAGAAAGACGAGGAGATGAGGAGGAAAGGCAAATGAGTTGAGAATGTGAGCACACCGCCAACAATTTGGATGATTCCAATCACAACGCGGACGGAGAAAGAGTTTGGGACGAAGTTTGACATTTTGTTGAGCAGATCAATCTGTTGCGGTGTCAGATCGTTTCTGCCCTTCTTCTTTTTATTTTCTTTCTCTTCCTCTTCAGCCTCTCTCTTCGCTTTCAGCGATTTTGTCTCTACCTTCTCGCCGTCTTTCAGCTCGTTCTTCTTCTCATTCTCGTCTTCTTCGTTCTCCTCATCGTCCTGATTCTTCTTTCCCATCATTTCTGCAATCTGCATCATCGCAATCATCTGTGGGTTCATTCCTTGTGAGATCAGCATCATTTTCATTGTCTCATCGTCGTTCACCTGCCCTCGTTCAGTGTTTAGCTCCAGCTCCTCATCGGTTACTTCTGTTTCATCCAGCCGAAGCTTCAGTTTGAGGACGTCATCCTCGCGGGCAGTTGCGATTTAGAATAAAACTTCTCTTCGCTCTCGCTTGAGTTTGTTGATGGTCTGCACATACTGCACAATCAGGACGATGAGATGGTGTACAACCGAGGCTCCTCCAACCGCGATGTCGACGTACTGCACGGCCAACGACTGTTGTTCGGAGTTGGCACTGGTCCGTTCTTAATCACGAAGTAGAGCTGGGCAGGAGGCCAGGCCATTCCACAGTGTTCCAGAATCCTTCGTTGATAATGATGAGAGCAGCTACGTTGGCGATGTTGTTGACCAGGTCAATCAGGTTCATGTTCACGACTTGCGTCTGTCACACGCATCGTAGAGGCGGATCCGAACTTGATCTCATTGGAGGACGGGATGATGATGGGGATGTCTTCGAATTCCATCGTCGAAAATTAATGCGTCGCCGAAGCTTCCTGGGACACTTCGTCCAGTCCCTCGAGGAGCGTGGTTGCTCTCCTCTCGAACACTTTGTTGATGAGACTGGTGCTGGCCATGAAGGTCACGTTCATGGATTCCAGCTGAGCTTCTGTGTATTGTGAAGTGGCTGACATGGTCGGTGGTGACACTGCACGCTGTGAACGTTATCAGCACAACCACAAAACATCGCCACCATGGTCCCGACAATCACAATCCCCGACATGATCACAATGTGGATGAACAGAGGCAGGAGCGCTGTCTTGTCTCGTCCAACTGGAGAGTGGCGCCAGAGTCGTTCCTGTTCTTCTTCTTTTTCTGTTGCCCACTCGACCGTCCAGCAATGCTCGACAGCTTGCTTCCTCCACTCACTCTGCTCATCGTCTCGGTCAGTGTCGTGTCCTCTTCGATGATGTTTGCTTCTGTGAACATCAGCATGGTTGTGTCGTCGTCTCTGTAGATGTCTCTCAGCAGTGCCCCGTATCCTCTGATCACCTGCGCACTGTTTGGGTACTGGCGAAGGAGCAGCTGGTAAACATCTCGCGAGTCACGCTCGAATCCGATTGCCTTGTCCAAGAAGAGCATGATTCGGTCCAAATCCATGTTTTCTTTGGAGAGGAGCAGATACGCTTGTTGGAGGTAGGTGCGGGACATGTCGTGTGCTTTCGTAGCTTTGCAAAGATCAGTTTGAATGACACACCCTGTGAATTCTGCCCGCCCTGTGCACTTGTCTTTCGTTCCATATCTCGCATCAGCGCAAACACAACCCATCGCTCGTGCAAAGAAGGCACACACTGGTTGGTTGTTCAGAGACAGTCGCCCATCTTCATCTGGCTGTTGGTTTGGAAGATAGAAGAAAGCTGAGCAGATCCAAAAGCTCGCATGAAGAGAGCATCTTCTTCTGAGCACTGCACAGGATCTGATCGGCAAGAGAAATGCACTCTCTGTTCTTCCTGCATTCTTTCTCGGTCAAGAACTTGATTGCTTCTTGCACCTGCCTTGCGTTGGTGTATTTCGGCACTTTTCGATTCACTTGCTCGCTCAGCAACTTTGACTGGACAGACTGTCCTGTCATACGCACTCATGTTTGGCTGATAAGAGGCAGACGGCGTCGGCTCGGCTGGGCATTAACCGAATACCTTCCTTGTTATCGCCGATCTTCATTTTGTCTTGGATGAGAGAGGAGTGCGGTGAAGATGACGATGGCAGATTGGTGGCGAAGAGAGGTGCGTAATTGAAGTGTCAAATGCAAATTTGGCTCGGGTCAGGACTGTCTGCGTAGTCCACGAGACGATGGCTGAATGTTCGTGTGCACTCGTGAGCCCACAGTCGGATCACGCCAACTTTGTTGATCTGGTTCCTGTTGGCACGGTAGAGGCTGCCGATGATGTTACTAATGTCATTCAGATCGAATCGGATGTGCAATTATGCTAGGAGGTAACGGAGCTCAGCCACAACCTGTTTGTACACGTTCAGAGTACCCTTCTTCGTTTGTGCGAGAGTTCCGTCCTTGGTGGATTTCATAAAGATGAATCGATCGAGATCAACCGTCTTCGTCTGGTAACTTTCATGGACTTTATCAGCGAACATGGATCGAAATCAAGATTCGTTGGTGCGGTGCTCAGCGAGGAACAATTCCAACAGCTCCAGTTGATGACAGTTGTTCCGACTTGTTTTCTGGAAAGGACGAGATGAGGGCGTGCCTGTTTGGGGTAAAAGCTGACCTGCGTGACTGACGAACTGGCATCAGCTGATGAGTCTGTCGATGCCATTTAAAAGCGAGGAAATGATTATTTCGAGCTGGAACGCAATTTTGGTGAGGCTGAGTGTGGATGATCCGATGATGGCATACAATGAATGATCAACTGCCCTTGCTCCAGTTGGCTCGTCTGTGTTGATGTACTTGTCGAGTTGGGCATTCATCGTCAGAGGATGGAAGAGTGAGATAAAGGATCATTGTGAAAACAGTGGAGAGAATGTGATTTGGACGCGAGTCGTTGCGCGGTTGAAGTGTCATCCGAGGAAACGAGGTGAGGCCATATTATCTATCAGAACTGATTGAAGTCGAAGAACAACTCTTGGGGATGATGTTGTGTTGGCCGCGAAGTGCTGAGTCGCACTCCTCGAGTGTTCGGCACAAAACAGACCCACTTTTGATTTTGATCCACCTCCGTTTTAATCAGTTTTGAGTAACTAGGTTTAAAAGTGAAAATCTGAAATGGAAAGAATTATTTCATAATGGTTATAGGCATGGCTGACCGGCCAAAAGTGCCGGTCAGTGTCATTCCATATTTCTTCTAAGGGTCGGATCTCTCTCAGTCACTGAATTGTCAGCAATTATTAAGAAATCGTCTTGCAAACACTGTATATGCACAAAAGATGAATGACGATGCTCTGTGAACTCTGCCAATGTGAATTCCCTCTCAATGGTCAAAACAAATCGCATTCGTCCTCTTAAACAGGAGCTATCACTCACTGAAATGAAGAGACATATAAAAAGTACACCGAAACGTGATATTCACTCATAAAATCGACATTCTAATCGGTTTGCCTCGAAAGTCAATCATTTATTCCTTTCCTGAATTGACCACGCTTAGCACATTTTCACGCGATCGTATCCGAGTATATTGGATGGTTCGAAGTTGGCTTCTCTGAGTCGTTCAGACAGTGCTTCATTCCAACTGCGACGTGCGCCTCGTTCTTCGTTGATTGTTTCAGCAAATCGAAGTGTGTCATGGACGGTCTGTTGATAATTGGTTTGTTTTGTTCTCATCATCATTCTCGCAGTTCAATCCACAAGATCCGAAAACAGTGAGAACATGTTGGTCATCGTTCTTTCTCACATCCTCATCTGTCGATCACACCACTTCATTCCTCCTGAGCTGACACTCAATGTATGTTCTTGATTCGTCTCATCATTTCTGCAAGGCTCCATGAAGTTATATGTCAATTCACCCCAAATCATCCTCACTGAACTGGCTCCCCTTCGCCTCTGCCGTCGACGAGATGAGCATACTTCTCCCTCCACAAGCTGACCCGATATCTCTCCACCTCTCCAGATCTCACAACTTACGAAGACAAGGATTCCTCCGCCAAAACAGACCTCGCCTTTGATATGCTGTTCATGTCGCTGCTGAGCATCGTCTCGGACGATGTATTCTCCTAAAAGCTCTATACCTCCTGGCTACCATGTTTGAGGTGTTCAGACGCGAGTTGGAGGGCCTTATTTTGGGGTGAGCGGTTCGATGTGGAGATGGAGTGGCTGGGCAGTGGAAGACCAAAAGCAGACAAACTGTCGTTCGCCGACGGAGTGTGGATGTTGCTGGGAAGAAGAGAGACAGAGGATGAACGAGACGAAGATACGAACGAGGTCAGCAAGGATGAAAAGAAGGAAGCAGAAACAGAATCTGAAGAAGGGTAGAACGAACCCAAAAGTGTTGAGTATCCACGAACAGTCAGAAACGGTCCACTTCGACACCACTTCAATCCCGACAATCTTCCTCCATCGCGTGGCATGCTTGTTGATCTCACGCTGTTCTCGCCTGAATCTGATCACCTCCCATCAAACTACGAATCCACTGCATCGACAGACTCACTTCAGCACGATCGGGACACCATTAACGATAGTGAGTCTTGACCGAACTCTCACACAATGATCAGGTCGCACCTGTTCAGAGTCTGTCATAAACTGTCTTTGCGGTTCCGAACAACCTTCGAGAGATGGATGTGGAGCCTGCCATGTCTCGTCCTCCTCCTTCCCCACACCGACCTCGACTCGCAATACTTCTTCATCTCCTTTGTCCCTTCTATCACTTCACTAAATGGTGCCCTGCGCGATCACTCGTACACTAGTATTTTTAGAATATATGTTTTTCCACTGATTTTCGATGGTGAAAACTTGTCTAGATAATTTATCTAGATCGAACCCATTGATCATTAACTTTTCTCCAAATTAACCATTTTTGGATGTCTATGAGTTAAAATTCTGTTTTTATTGATGAAATCGTCATAAA
>JARBJD010000716.1:0-20910 GCA_033064195.1 Blattamonas nauphoetae | reverse complement strand
TATAGCACCTCTTGCATTGTTGAACAAATGATCGTAGTCAGCTTCAGTGACATTTTTATCAGTACTGCGATGAGCTTTCTGGTCTTGATAAATGTACGATGCAACCTTGTACTTCCAGTATTGCTTGGTGATTTTTATTTCACCAGATTGATCCACTCCATTGAAATCATCGTCAATATCAAAGTCCTTGGCAGGCGCATATTTGATTGCTGAAGCATTCGCTGACAATGAAAGATTGTGCAACATATCCACCTTGTATTGGAAGTTCAGATCAGTAGGATTATCCAATGGTGCAATCATACATTCGACGTCTCTGATGTTGTAGAACTTGAGGTAATCCCATCTGTTTTTGAATCCTTGTTTGTTCCAATCGTCAAGATATATTTGGTAATCAATGTCGGACATTTCACTGTTGTTCAGACTGGAGTAGAATTCATATTTGGAGAATGGTTCTTGTTTGCTCAGCACTGCATCGTAGTCTGATGAATCAAATGACTCGTAAGCAAAGAATGATTTCTGAAGTGTTGTCTTGCCTTTGCAAGGCGTCAGAGCTCTCGGCAGAATTATTTCCTCAAAACCTTCACTGCATTTCCAGTAATGTCATTGGTCCAGTGTAAACACGCTATCAATGAAGCGGAGTTACCTGTTGTGTTTTCTCGTGTCTGATCAAGAACTTGTTTGTACTTCGTTGTGGATCCAAGGAAGCTCACCACTTTCCAATCCTTGTCAACGAGATCACGGAAGATGAGATTGATGTCAAATCTGGAGCTATTGAATCCAATCACACTGACTTCATTCTGTGAGGGTATTTCCGGGTCTTCGTAGTAGTTGTCCTCTCGAACAGTTTTAGCATATTTGAAGAGCTCTCTGATCCATTGTTTCACAAAGTCCTTTCCATTTCGAAGATCAAAGTAGATTGACTTCACCCCTGATTTTGTTTTGATTGCAGATGCAACAGAGAGTGGTTTCAAATGTGAGATCAACTGAGTATTGTCATCAGAGAATAGATTATCAAGAATGAGATCTTCCATCGTTTCGAAATCGTACGTGATGTAGTACTGCGTTGGTTTGAATTCGTTTTGTCTCTTGTGTGCCATCAGAAACTCAAATGTTCTATTGTTCAGAATATGTGGAACATATGGTCTTGGTGTTTTGTCAAGAGTGATCTTCTTCACATGTTTTCCATCAAGTTCTTTGCACTCTTTGAGATGCTTCTCGTAGTATGTCTTGAAGTGAGAATCCTTGACTTGGAATCCTCTTGACTGACAATAAGGACAGAGTTTGTATCCAGTGATTTTCTCAGGATCAACAATGAACATCACATGAACGAGAGTTGCAGTGAGAGGAATCATCAGAAGTGGGAGAACTCTTGCATCGTCATTTTCGTTGACATACGATTGACTTAGGAAATACGTCTTCTTGTCTTCATCATATTCATAAATGTGAACTGCGATGTTGTGTCTAATCATTTCTTTCTCCAAATCACAAGCGATATCAAATCCAGGATAATTGCGCAAGTGTTCAGTCAGTTGATGTGGCTTCAGGTGGGTCAGATTCTTCGATTCTGCGAACAATCTTTTTGCTTCAACGTTTCTCATATTGATTGATATCTTCTTACCAGGAACTTCTGGAAGGGTGAGGAACGACAATGATTGAAAGAAGCAGATGTTGAACTCAGAATCGATGTACCGAACGTTTCTCGTTTTGATGTGTTCAGTGAGAATGGCATTTGCTTTTCCTGCAACTGGGAATCGATAGACTGCAACTAGAATTGAGTGGAAAGCGATGTACATTGTCTTCGTATCCATCAATGTTCTCTCTTGAGATTCTTTGATCAGATTGATTGCATATTTTGAATACTCATTGATGTCTCCTGAACTTCTGATCACAGTTGGGAAACTCTTTGATGTGTTCTCCAATTCTGGTCTGAAATCTTTGTATGTTGTCTCATCTTTGTCTTTTCTCTCGATGATCTTTCCAAAGTCAATACTGATCTTGAATGGATGATCTTTCTCTTTGTCGAACACTGCTTTGATGAATGTTGTGATTTCTTCAACGTTCTTCAGATGATTGTGGAAGTACAGTTGATATGGTTTTCCATTATCTTCAACCTTCTCGACTTCATTCTTTTTGAACTTCCTTCGTGCATCCATGAGACAAGAATTGAATGCTACTTTGTCACGCGGTTCAGCAAGTAATATGCATTCTTCAAATCCATCAAATGTCTGTACTTCTCTTTTTTCCATTTGTTCATTTTTCTTCTGAATGATCAACAGATTCTTCATCCAATGATCCATCAGCTTCTCTTCGATTGATTTCAGTTTCCACGTCATTCTGAACACTTGCTTTTTCAGTTCATCTTTGTTCACTCTTGGATTTGCTTTCATGTTCTCAACAATCATTCGGTGAGCGAGTCGATCTTCTGATGCCATCTGTTGTCGAAGTTTCACTTGTTCAATAAAATCTGGAATGAGATTTAGATCGAGATTCTTTATTGGATGTGGAAACTCGAGATCTGTGTGTTGAAGCATATTCAGGAGAAATGATCTGTGATGTTGATAATTTTTGCTGTCTGGAATATACGTTCGACCATCACTAAATTGAAATTGTGCATTCGGAAAGAGATCTCGAATTTCTTGAATTCTTTCTTTGATTGGTTTTAGCAGTGTCATTTACTACAAAATAAAAAATCCAAAAATAAAAAAAGTTGAGTGTTTATTTCTGTTTTCTCAGATGGGGCTTTTTCTTAGCTGTCAGCCATGCATCAAGTCTAATTCTGAACACTTCACTTCCGCCAATCTCTCGATATGTGAATGGAACCAGAACTTTTGTGTACTCACCTACGAGTTCACAATTGTATTTCTTCAGTTCATTCTCCACAAATGATTGAGTGTAGTGTCGACGTTTCGCTAGGTGATGTCTGTTTCCTTGATTCCACAACTTTGGTTTTATTCTCCATTCAACTCCCTCATGAACATACGTCACCGGCACATTATTTCTGACATACTCAGAGACTAGTGAACAGTTCTCTTCTCTCATTGATTCAACAAATGTTTGTTCAGAACATACTCGACGTCTTTCCTTGTACATCGCAGTTGGATTCATTTAATACAAATTAAAAAATTCAAAAATCAATTTTCATTCGTTGTTTTCTCAGTTTTGGATTTTTCACTAGAAACGAGGATCAATGGGTTCGATCACTCATTTCTCAAGAGTGTTTGTTTCGTTCTGATTCTTCGCGTTTTGGAATCTCCGGAACTGTAGGATCATCGTGGTATGCTTCGTTTTTTGGATTTTCCGAGCTTTTGCAGAGTTATGCAGGGTTTCAGGATCGGTCGTGGATCTCGGTACTTTTATGTAAAAACGAGTATGTCACTCTCATTTCTCTCTTTTTTCAGCTCTGTTTAACTCGTTTTTGATCGAATTGTCACTTCATTTTCATCCGATAGCATTTCATTTTTGGTCCCACTTCCGACTTCGTTTTTTCATTGTTTATCCTTTTTAACCACTTCATTCATGTTTCTTTCTCTATAACTTTTTCTCAAATTCAACACACTAATTTCCGTTAAGTGAAGATTCCGGACTTTTACCGAGATCTCACTTTCAACGGCTCACTTCATATCTCGGAATTTTTCCGTAATCTTCATCATATCACGTACATTTTTGATCACTTTTCGATGTTTTTAAGAGATAAAACCGAGAACACAAGCGACATTTTCACTATTGGTGTCACATTTCACGTCATTTTCACGATCGTCAATTTTCATCTCAGTCTCATACTTGCCCGTTTTGTTCATGCTTGATTCGCTTTCTTTTACTCTGTTTTTGTGAAAAAGTTGATGAAAAGTTGACTAAAATGATGTGCTAGTGAAGTGAGAACGGCCCACAAAATGGAAGTGATATGAGCAAAATGAAGAGGAATGGTGAAGAGATCAAATGTGAAATGGGGAGAGAAAGTGATGAAATGAAAGGGACTACAGTCGGTTTTGAAGTGACAAAAACGGTCAAAAGTTGTGAAGTGAAAACATGAAAAAGTGACTTTATGGGAGAACTATCCGACAAAATCTCCTCAAAATTCGAGCACACCTCACTCATACCGCGAGAAAGAAGGATTTGTAACGAAATTCAGATCAAAAAATCCATAGTGTCAAAATGTTGGTGCAAATGTGTCGTCACAAGTGTGATCGAAAAACCGACCCTCCAGAGCGAACTATAGGTGATGTACAACCAGAATTCTCAAAAAAGCGTCGCTTGAGTGCGATTGTGAAGTGGTTGACGTGAAATCAATGAGAAATGAAAATTGACAAAAAATTGTGAAAACGATCGTGTGTCGAGGATCGTCAGAACCGAATGACGCGAATACCTGTCCACTACCGATTTGACACGTTTTGAGACCATCAGAGGGCGAAAAGTGACGTGTTGGAGAAGAGCGAGACGTCACTTTCTCCTCCTTAAAAATTTTGTCATTTTCAAAATATGTTGTGGGGTCGGATCAAACTTTTTTTTCAAAAGTGCTTTTTTCCTAAAATTTCACCTATCAACATCAATTTCGTAATTTTAGAACGTGTTTGAACACAATTTGAGACAAAAAGGTGTTCATAGTGGCGAAATCCGAACATCGACTTTTTCTTCACTTTTTCGACCTAAGTTCGGTACACAGTTCGACGAATTCTCAACCGATTTTCATCAGGATTGTCTTGATCGAGGACCGACAGTGTCCCCGAGATTTTAGAATTTTTTGCAGAATTATTCGAAACGGTTCTCACATTGGATTCGACTGATTTGTGGTCAAAAAGGGAAAAACACCAAAAAAGTGCCAACATTTTTTCGAATGTTGTCAAAATTTGCTTCAAAATTGACACTTTTCACGAGGTCAAAATATTGGACATATTTTTAGAATTTAGGCCAAACATTGATGTCATCAAAATGTCATAAATTCCTTTTAATACACGATTCAAAATTGGTCAATCGGACTTGACTTTTAGTTTTGATTTCAATGACAATTTCAGATTGGTTCCCAAATCGCTTCTACCACTACTTCTTTATGTTCTGAAAGCCAAAAGAATTGACACACAATCATTTCAATCAAAAGCAAATGCCATGGGAGTGAGATCAAACATCAGTATCAAACTCAACAATCTCATGAATCTGATGTGCTTATTCCCAGAAAGACCTAATGAGTGTACAGTCTTCAGAAATCCTCAATATGTTGGTCAGTTTGAAATGCTTGGATCCAACTTCCCTATTTTCCCAATGTCAACAACTTCACCTGAGTTCTATCAAATGATGATGGTGAATGGTGATTTCATTGGTTGTTCCGCAACAGAAGAATTTGAGAATTCAAAATGTGCTTCTCGACATTCCAAGTATAAGGCCGGTGGAGTTGACAAAATGAGCGTGAGACAAAGAGCTGCTACCGATGCTACGAGTTTCACATTTATGGTTCCAACAGATCGAAGTGAAATTGCTGGTGGAGAAGAAGGTATCTCAACAGCAGAATCAGTTAAAATTGTCTATAGAGGAACACCAATCAATCAGGGAGAACTGGATCCATATTTCACATCAACTCCAGAAGGTCCTCCTCCACCCATTTTGGCATTACATCAGGCAACATATTGGTTGTTCAGGATCGAAAATGGACAAACACGGGTGAGATATGTCATTGATCGACGACTCCAAGAAGCATTTGAAGAAGTGAAGAGAGGATATTAAATTGAATTTTTTATTTTTGCTAAAAACAGCAATGGTCAAACGTTATTTCTCAATTCAGAATTCTCACACTGCTCAATTCCCTCCTGATTTTGTCAATTCCCGAAAACAAAAATATGTTCACTTTCTTGACTGTAAGCTCATTCATGTGAAGGAGGAGATCGGTGAGACTTCAACGGTTATATCAAAAGATATACCTCAAAATTACACAATCCATGCTGATTGGATTCAGACTGATGCATTCAATGACTCATTTGTTGCTTTCTGTAGTGAACAGATTGCGAAGCGAAAGAAGTGGGAATTAAGCACTCGACAATCAATTGTGAAGATCTGGTTCAAAGACAGTTCTGGCGAATCAATCGAGATGGAAACAACAGAGACAATCAATGGAAAAATAATCAAAGAGTATTATGAATTTCTGGTTGATCTGATGTTGGAATGTTGAATGGAGTTAGAATATTTTTGTTTTTGTTCATTGAAGTTGGCAAAAATAACCGAAGAGAAGAGCCTTCCCACATTCGTACGAGCTTCCTATGGACACCCCGATACTCCTTTGGGGATCGTTCTATCGCGATCCTTCTAAATGACTGCTGCTGGTGAAGTCCTTGAAGGGTTAAGTCTTGGGTGGGCATGATTTACGGGCACATCTAAGTGCTGCCAACATGAACCCCGGGGACAATCTTTCGATCATCCGTCTCCAATCCAACCTCCAAATCGTTCTGCGCATCAGTCACCAGGGCACCATTTTGCCTGAGTATCTTGGAACATTACGTCGAGGGCTCAATACTTGAACTTGGCCAACAACTCCTCTTCAGATACAAATTCAAAAATCAGAAAGTTAAAAAAGTTTAACGTTTATTTTTGGACTACCCATAACTCCGGAAATCCTTCTCAGATCGCACGAAACACGTCGTATATAAACTCGTCCGACCGATATTAACCTTGTCAGTGCACTTTTGGATGATCGCAAAAATTAAGGTTAATTTGGAAAAATTCATTTCTTTAATAGTCATGAACAGACATTATGGACAGATCTCATTGATCTCAACATTTTTGATCTCAATCATGTTATTTTGATAATATCCACTTTTTTTCCAAAAATAATGAGTTGTGAAATGAAATTATTCTTCGAAAACGCCATCAAATGGCAAAACGATCTCTCCATCCGAACAATTGCTTGCTTTTTCATCGTCTTCAGAATCGTCGTGTTCAACTGTGATTGAACATCTCGTCGAGTGTGGTCGTTTCATTTTCTGGATCGTTTTTTCTTCCGATCTCATTGTCAAAATCGAATCGATAGTATCAGGACTCAAAAGGTCCTTCGAGTTTTCCCGAATCCTCCCAAGAATTCGGATGTGACTTGTCTTTAGTAACGATCGATCTGGTCTCTTTATGTGATGAATGATTGAAAACTGTCTCTCAGTTTCCACAGAGGTGCACAATATTGTCTTGATCACCCTGACAATCGGAAGGAATGCTGAATCTGTTGCGAATCGATCTTCTGAGAGAGGAAGATCGACTATTTGGGCTGAAGAGCGTACAACATCGGAATAGTGAGCTGCAAATGTCGTTTTGAGGTGCCTCCAGTGGGTAATTGTGTAGCGACGGATCTGAGGTTTAATGAAATATGCCAGCTTCGAAGCAACGGTATTCACGATAAGATCGCTTGTTTCTGTGTCAGGGGCAAGTAGGCTCTGATGATTCAAAAAATCGAAGTCAGTGGTCTCGTCGGGTTGTAAGAAGCGGGTCTGGAGCGATCGTGTTATTGTCTTGATCAGATCAAGACATTCTCTCACTGTACTGCCAACTTGTTCTTGCTTTTCGTTTGTAATTTCTTCGGAGATATGTGGGAGGATCAGCTGTGAGAGATCTGAAGCGTTGATCATGTTCAGTTCAGATCTGAGTGATTCCACTGTTTGCTTGCACAGAAAGAAAGACAAAGTTGATCCTTGAAGGATTGAATGAGTTCGATGCAATTGTGTGAGAAGATGATTTGTCAACCGAACTCTGCACTGCACTTGGAAGTCTGAGAAGTATTCTGCCAAATCGCGACAATGCTGGTCTGATTCTGTTTTCAGTATTGAGGCGATGATTGAGCCATATTCCATTGTTTCAGCGATTGTTGCCATGCAAGTTATCCATCTCACTTTGATGGGTTTGGTGAGAGTTTTGTGTGGAAGTCCGTTTTCTTGGAGTTTGGAGTTAAATTTTCGAGTTCTGGAGATTGATGAAGTGATTGCATGGATGAAGAGGATACAGTTGTGAACGAGAGTCTTAAATGTGGGATGAGTGTCGGATTCGAAACCATCTTTGAGTGATAGGTTGAAACGGTGAGCGCCACAATGCTGATGATATATGTTTTTGTTTCGGCGTCGAATATGAGCTGAAAAGCCTTTTTGTTGCCCAACCATGGCAGGATCGCCGTCTGTTGAGATGCTGGCAATTTGAAGAGGGTCGATCCCAGCTTTCTCCAGAATGTTCTCGAATGCTTGAAAGAGTTGATTCCCAGAGGCACCATCATGCAGCTCGTCCAACCCAAGGAAGAGATTCTTCATTTCACCACTCTTTAACAAAAAACGGACGTTCACACAAATCATTGAAGTGAACGTATGATCCGTCGATGTGTCAAGAGACAGAGATATGGGAGTCAAATCCTCGATTGCATTTGTGACCACTGCTCCAAGCTCAGACAATTCCCTGTTTTGGGAACTCGCAAGCTCAGACAATTCCCTGTTTTGGGAACTCACATGTGACATCGACATTTTGAACAAACATTGACCTTTTTCTTTGAATTCTTTTTTTGACGGAAACTGAAGGCCTGTTAGTCCAGACTTAAAGGCAGCGTTCACCCCAAGGTCCAGGGGCTGAAGAAAATGGCTAGTGTGGGCAGGGAGGATCACAACATCGATACCCTGCCCAGCCAACTCCTCCATCAGTGAAAAATTGTGGCGTGAACTGTGCCCATCTAGGATAATCAGAGCCCGACAGTTTGACATTTTTTCTTCCCATAGTCTCTTCTTTTCAGCTTCAGTAAATTCTTTATCCTTCACTTCAGATTGGACTTCTTTTTCTAATATCTCTTGCTTGACCTTCTTAATTGCTGGAACTGTATGATTTTTCATTATTTCTTCAAATTTTTCCTTTTCCATCCATCCTTTTTCAGTCTGGTGGAGGATGAGTTGACGACTCACTGACATTGGGGGGAGTGATCCCATATCAATGTTTTTGTGGAGTAGAAGGTGTGTTGGGAGGGCAGTTCCAGCAGCGTCGACCATGATGAAAGCGGTCATTTTTCCAATCGGACGAGTTTTCAGATAGTATACTCGTCTTTTCCCAAGTTTGACAATTCTTCGTTTTCTTCTTTGATTTTTGACTTGTAGAGATGTCTCATCACCCTGAAAAATTAATTCTGGGTGATAGTGATTGTTCTTCACCAGCTGATTCAGCTTGAAATAAAAAGGTTCTATATTTGCTCTGGTTGATGCTCGGATTCGGGCTTCATCCACCATCACTGGAAAGTCTGTGTCAAAAATATCTTTTCTCTTTAAAATGTATCTCTGTAAAGTTTTTCAAGATGGATTTGCTTTCTATATTTCTCTTAATGAACGTCTCCTTCTTATTTCTCCAGCCTAAGAGTTGAGAAGAGAAATGACAAGACCGCATTCATTGCATCTTCCCACGATGCACTTTCATTTTCTCGATCTAATCGGATTAAAACTTCAAACAATATGTTTTTTTCTTTTTCATTCAAGTATTCTTTTGGTCCGCGCTTCAGCTTTGATTGATGGAACGGATCTGGCAGATTTTCTCGTTCAGTTTCATTCGTTGCTTTTTCGGAATGTGTCCGTTTAATTTTAACAATTTTTTCTGAGTCTTGGAGGATTTGCTGGACCATTTTGGGAATATTTTCGGAAGAATGTGAAGAAGTCATTTTCCTTGTGGGTTGATCTTACCTTGACCATCCTTTCTCCACTTCAGGACCATTTCACTTTTCCATTGACTTTTATTGCGGATACAAATCTGTTCACGAATCATAATCTCAAATATTAAGAATTAAATGTTTGTAGATCGCTCAAAGAGGGAATTATACTGCCCGACACGACGTCCTGATCCGGCTGTAAAACGGTGATATTTTTCTGAATAGAGAGACAATGTGTTTTAATTTTCTTTCAATGATAATTTAGAGAGGTAGACACCTTGTGACAAAAAATTGGACACCAAAAAATTCTGAATGACGTGAAAACTGTAAAACAAAAAAAATGATGGACATACTCCTCGCGACATGACACGTGATTCACTTCATCCTGCTCGATCCCTCTAACTTTAACTTGTTTCAACTTTATGAGAGTAACACTCGAGGTGGCAGTCATTGAATGAGAGAACGCTGTGATAATTTCTTTCTTGTGGGATCGGCTTCTCACCTCGCACGATTTTTAGACAAAGTTAGTCCCTTGTGACGTAATTCGCATAATTTTCAAAAAGACTTGATACAAGCGTTCACGAAATGTGTTTGATGAGGTTAAAGTCGGTAAATAGTGTTTGAAGGTATTTCTGACCGATATTGACATGTTTGATTCTTGGAAGTTTTATCTTTTTTCTTGTTTCCACTAACACAATCACTGAGAAGGACCCGTGAGTGGTGGTGAGGGTCCATCCTTCCCTCAGTGCGAAATGTGATGAAGGATCACGGCATTGTTCTCCGTCAATGATCTCTTCCGTCACGACAAGTTTTCAGTTTCAACTAATCCCAGTACATCACCAAATCCCAAGTTTGCTGGGATGATCACACAACCCAGATTCTCAGCATGGTGTGTCTTTTATCTGGATGACTTCTTGAATTTCTCGAGTCCTCTCTCACACAGATTCTTCACATCGCCAAACTGGCAAAGCTCTCGAAAGAAACATTTTGAAAGAGTCTCATTTCCACAGACGCAGCGATTATGACAATGATGGAGAAGAATGCGAGGAACTCTGTGCGATTTGTGAAGACCAATTCGAGACACTTTGACAAATCGTTGGAAGAAACAGTGTGATTTTTTGATTTTGATGTCTCTCTTTCGATGAACAGCTGAACTGTATGACACGTTTTTGAATCCAATTCGAACAGTATGCAAAGTCTTGATGGTTTCGTGCTGTGGCTGGCCTTTTCATTTCACGACTAACTGTTAATCGTCGGTGTTCGGCGCATCGGTGTCCTTGGATACTACATTGACAGAGACATGGAGCGAACGAGTTGACATGTGTCTTCCTTTTCCTTTTCTTCATTCAATCTGCTACTATCTTTCACTAGACATTCACCATCTGGGATCCATTCAGGGGTGATATCGGATGTGAATCACGTGTCATGTCGTTCGGAGTATGTCCCCCTACAGTTGCATTTCATGTCATTCTCTCTTATTTTTCACTGTTGATCTTCCAAAAAAATCACAGAGACGTATAACTCAAGACAGTTGATGATAGTGGAAAATGAACTCTCAACTCTCACTTGTTCTATCAAAAAGCAAAAATTACAGCCGGATCAGGTCGTCGTGTCGGGCAGTATATGTCCCGAAAAAGAATTATGTCCCATGTCGATCATTCATAACTAATTATCCACCAGACAAAAGTTTTTTGGAAGTGGTACGGGGGCTTGCTGTCCCAAGTTTTCAAAAATTATTCCACAAATGGAGAGGGAGAAAACCTTCCCCATAACTTGCCTCAACCGAACGTCCAAACGAAAATGTCCCAAATTGTTTAAAAATAAGGAAATTGCGAATGGTTTATGAATGAAGAAATTTTGAGTGATTATTGTAATCCGTTTCTTGGTGAGGTGATCAGCTCGTAACAAATATTCATTTTGGGGGAGGACTATTTCCGCTCTTGAGGGCTCGGTTTGGGGCAGACAGAATGTTGCGAAGAAGTATCTGGATCAACCTAAAGACAGTATTGAGGATGGTTGAGCGAGGGTCTTGGTCGTCGTTTATCTTTTGGAGGCGCTTTTCTGCAAGTTCTTGGAGGCCTTGAAGTGTTTGTCGGTCCCCTTCAAAGAAGAACGGATGTGTGCCTGCATCCAGAATGTGTCGGATCGATGAGAAAAGTTGGCTGACGAGTGGTCGTTTATCCTCATGTTCGGGCTCGATGATTTGATAGAAAGCATTGAGCAGGTTTGATCGAATAGTGGCAGTCGTGAAACCACCACTCTTGATCGCAACTTCGAAGTTAGATGCTTTCACGTTCGAAGACAGAAGCGCGAACCAGCGAGTCAGAAGTTCGAGTTCATTGGTTGGTGAGGCGTCGTTGATGAGATCATTCAACCGCGTTTCGCCATTCGGTTTTGATTTGCACAGCATCAAAAGACGGGAAAGAGACAATATAGCTGTTTTGTCTTTCAGGTGGAGATACGAAGACACAAGAAGCTCAATGCCGATTGATGGGTGCTCGTTGAGGTTATCCAGACCTTCTGCCTCGACAAGAGAAATGATGGCTTGGAATATATTGGGAAGTTTGATTTTAACATTATTGCGGAAAAACTCATCCATGATCACTTGGGTGATGAACGGGATCACATATTCGGTGAAGTCTTTTGGTTTCAGGGAAGTGTTGAGTGAGAGTGCCATCACTTCACGCGAGATGCGAGTTAGGAACAGGATCCACAGGATATCTGCAAGGCTTCTTTGTCGCATCACGCCACAATCAACACTGCCGTCGGCAGAATGGAGTGACATGGGCAGACTCTCGTGGTCGGGGAGATCCTCATCAACAATAAACACGAAGAGAGGCGTTGTCGATGTTTCTCCGATTCTCAGAATTTTTTCATCCTCAATTGCTCGAGCTCTGCTTTCTGCTTCTTTCTTCGATAGCGAGAATGAGGGATGCAAGACCGAGAGATGTGTGTGAGAGAGAGGCGAGAGTGAGGGAGGCGATTGTGAGGGAGGCGAGTGTGAGACATGTTCCTTCGGAAAGTGTTCTGGCAGAAGTTGAGTCAATGGTTCGTAGATCTGCTTCATTTCTTCTCTGAGTTCCCCTTCTTTGTATCCCGTGCTGAACGGAATCGGGAAGAGGTGAGCTTCTGTCTTCAAGTCGACAACAAACTTGGGTTCTTTAGTCGATGGAGCTAAGAAATCACTCCCAGACTTCATAAACACGAGAGTCGGCTGTTGTCGAATTGCCTCGATCGATTCGATCGCTTCGATGTCTGGGTTAACGATATCTCTCTGGACCCGGTTGAGGTTAAACTTGCCGGGAGACGACCTGAGTTCGGGGAGCTCGGAGAGAACGGAGGAGGCTTGATCTTGTTTAAGAATAGCTGATAGCTTGTCCAGTCTTGTCTCCAATCCTTTGTATTTCTCTTTTTTAGGTTTGTTGGATGTTTTCTGTGATCCGCCGACTTTTTCGATTTCGGGGCCTTTGGGTTGGTCAGTTGCTTTCTTCACTTCATGACGGTCGGTGTCGTTCTGTGATCCGCTGTCTTTTCCGATTTCAGGGCCTTCGAGTCTGTCAGCTGTTTTCTTCACTTTAGAACCGTCCGGTTTGTTCTGTAATTCGTCATCATTCATGATTTCAGGGTCTTTGTGTTTTATCTCGGATAGAAATGAGTCGAGTTTGGTAATGATTGTCTGAAGGTGAACAAGAAGATCTTTGTCATCATGATTACGGTTCAGAAGATCTGTCGTGAAAGAGGTTGTGACAGGGATGAAAGGATCGTCAAACAGGCGATGGATGAAGGTGGTGAAATATGACAAAGAGTCTGCTTGCTGAATGTTTGACGGGAAGAGCGATGGATCAATCACAACTCGATGTGGAGCCATCGAATGAGTGGGGATGGTGTCACGTCTGTCACTTCATTCCCAACATCAGCCTGTTTGAGTTCGCTAAGAGAAGGAATCGAATCAGAGAAACCGTGTTTCGCCAGAACGAACGAACGCACAGGAATTTTCAGTGTTTTGGATTGAGGGTGTGAATCGGGGTTGTCGGAGACAATGGAGGGATGTTGTCCAAAAGAACAGTTCCACAGTGCAGAATCGCTGACAGGTTGTTTCTCGTTGGAACACGGAAGACGCCATTATCGTATGTGCTCTGGATCACGGACAGACATTCCTGTGTTGGATTCCTCAGCCGCTTCATCGCATTGTTCGTCATGACGCGGTAAACAGGGTACAGTCTCATTTGGATGCGATTCTCTCTGTACAGACTGTCTAACTGTTTGAGTTGCTCGTCACGCATGGATTGGTCCATGGTTGATGCCTGTCCAGTGAGCGACGTGAGAATGGTTTGGAATGCTGGAGATGTATCTGTCCCAATAATTGATTTCACAAGATTGACAAAGTCAAAATCATCCTCACCTGTGTTGGGATGTAAGAGCTTTTTCCTTCGACACGAAATTGCAATATAGAGGAGGAAGCTCTTGAATGTCTTGATTCGGTCTTCCACTGACTCACCCAGGTCATTGGGACTGAGTCCAATTCGAAGCATTTCATGTATCGTTTTGCGTACCATCCCATCTTGTTCGAAGAGAGCGGGCGATGATTTCAGAAGGACGTCGGAGAACAGTTTCCATCGATACGGCAGAACGAAGCTTGGATCAGTGAGTATCTTCATATTGAGCAGAGTTGTCTTCCATGGATCGAATGCCTTTGAGAAAGTTGGATATCGTGGGAGATTCGCGAGGAGAGTGTTTGTGATGAAACTTGTTGTCATTGTTGGCTGCGATTCAAATGGGTTCGATACGAGTGGACGATCGCGACGGCGGAGCATGCTCGACATATGGGCAAGAGTGTTATCATCGAACTTCAAGTGTGATGACACCATGTGGAAGCCAAGAATCCCTGTACGCGAAGGAAATGTAAATTCCTCCTGCGTTGTGGCATAATTGTATATCGCCACAATTTCTTCGGACGGCTCCAAATGACACATTGCTTGGAATAGCAATTGTTGCATGAGAGTGATGCCATCGACCGCCAGAGAGTGAGTTTTCGAGCTTGTCGCTTGAATCGCCATGAAAATCGTTTCACAAGCTGCATCAGTCCCTCTTGACACAATCAGTGCATCAAGCCCTGGTAAATTTCCACCTGTCACTTCCTGAAGATCTTCAGCATAGAAATCCGTCTTTCCTCTCTCCGTCGGGATGAGTGACTGTGGAAATTTCGTGCCCTCCACACTTTTGTTCGAGAGCTTTGGGAACGTGAGCATTGGCATTGAAGTGACCTTCGTTGCTGTTGTTTCAAATTGTGGACGGCGACTCCAGAATATACTCTGTTGGGAAGAAACGCATGTGTGTTTAGATGTAAATTTTGTAGTTGTTGTGCTGAAATGGACTGGTGTTGGACAATTCAGAAGGAACGAGATGCTAACAAGTGGTTCCTCCACATTGGGCGGCATTTGGAATCTATGGCTGGTCTGGAGCGTCTTGAACGCGTTATACTTCTCTTGAGTCATCAGTCTTGCCACTGCGGCGACCACTTCAGACTGCATGATTTGCTCCACGAAGGGTGACACAGGCACGAAAAGAATTTGTCTCTCCATCTGTTCGATGGTTTCTGCGATTGTCTTAAATATCAAAGAAAACACCGATCTCAAAAGTGACGGTCGCTTTTCCTTTGTCCTGTATTCACGGAGAAGTGGGACCAATGAAGAAATATCATCCCAAGCGGCGTTCAGAGTCTTTTCGAAGAAAATAAGTGGAGTATTAAACTCCATGATTCGGCTGTGGTTCGAGTCAGCAACTTCTATCAACGCTTTGGCGGATTCACTGTTCAAAACTCCATCCCACAAGAACACCAGTCCTCTGTTTGTTCGAGCGTCGGTCGACGTCAGCCAACGAGGCGACGGCCCGAAGATCGACGCGCGAGCCACGTTCAACAAACCGACAGTTCTCTCATCTCCAGATTCTTGAGATGGACGAGCTTCGTCCTGAGAATGTGTTGTCTCTGTTCTCGGTTTTGGAGATGGAATGGCATTAGCTGCCTTCAATAGAAGGTCGGTCGATGCCCACAGCAGAAAATGAACTCCAAACTGTCTGGTCAGGAAGTTTTGGAATGGCTGTTCAGGATCAGTGACATCAGCAGGCTTCTGATTTGATCCCAGTGATCCCAGTCGGATCTGATCCCACCAAATACCTACAATACCATTTCGTTTCTTTCATTTCAAAAAAGTCTTCTTATATATGATATTTGAATGGAAAAAAAAGTAAAAAGGAAAATGGTCACTTCATAGATCATGAAAATGCAAACTTTGGGTGCTGCTGTTTCAGTTTGTTCTACAACAATAATTATAAAAACAAGTCGATAATGCGTTATTATGTCTTCTTTGATGGTTTTTTCTCACTGACTAAAGTCAATGAAGGGAATACATCGAAAAAAGAAGTGTTGGTGATTGTGATCGTGCGTGTTTTTGGGAAATAAGAGCTGTCTGAAATATTGAAGAGCATTATGTGAAAACAAGAAGTGAATTGAACATGATTAATGAAGTGATAATGAGAAAATCTCAAAGGAAAAGAGTTGAAATTTGATCTCAGTCCAAATTTAGGCACTGACATCAATTGATCCCAGTTTTACCTATTTTGATGGGACTACTCAGATGCCTGGACATCAGGCTTTATCATTGTTTCCATCAGTGAGCCCAGAGGCGATATCTTCCTCAACTTCTGCAGTGGAGTCGGATCCGTTTTAAGTGTTGGATGTTCTGTCTTCAGGAAGTCAGTGAACTTGTTAGGTGTCAGTCCGAAGTGCTTCTGCGAGAGGATATGTGTCGCGTTCATGAAGTCCACAAACGAGCGATGCACAATATCACCAGGATTCCACTTCTGCAGGAATTCAGTGTAGAACTCTGTGAGATAGCATGGTTCGTCAAAAGGATATCCAGTCTCCAGTTGGAGGAAACAGAGCAGGTTCCGAGCGAAGAGAGCAATCGACATTCGTTCCAGACGATCCTGAGATACGGGTGCGAGTTGGAGCGTTCGAGGGAGTTCAAGAGTTCTCAAAGACTCCAAATCGAGGTCTGGCGACATCTTGCTATTGTCTCCGTCGGACGGTAGAGATTTAGATGTTCCGAAATGTGCGAAGAAGACAGTCAAGTCATTCACATAATCAGACTTGGGTTCTTCACAATTCTGATTCAACTGTTGATGATCAGCGACTCTCAGAAGATGATCTTGGTTGGACATGTAGGCAGTTGTCAGTAATTGTCGAAGTCCGCCGTATTGCTTGAAGATCTCGCATCGAGGGGTGCCTGCGTCGATCAGATACAAAATGGTGTTCATCACCGAACGAACAATGGCCAGCCATTGTCGATTGATCACTGAACATTCTGATGGATTTTTTTCGTTGAATTGCGTGATGATTGTGTTCAAATTGTCTTGAATTGCCGACATCACGGCTTCCAGCGGTCTAGCAGGGTTGACAAGATGGAGGAGTGTCGCTGTCGCATTGTCGATCCAATCACGCAACCCATCGTCTCTCAGATTCCCGTAGTACACCACCACTCGCTCGCGAATCAAATCCAGTTCAGGTTTCTCTTGTCGTTCGGACAGACCCCTCAGGATCGAGTGAGGTGTCACAAGAATATTCATGTCTTGAGCAATGAAGTAGAATTCATCCATCAGAGACACGAGTGAGAGTTCAACTTGGACTTGCTCGATCTGATTCTGCACATACTCCAGTCTTTGCTCTACTTGGATGTGCGGTGGTGTCTCTGGATTGAGCGAGAAATCCTCCGTTTTGGGTGCAGGATACATGAATAGGGGATTCACAAGCATCATCAGGAAATCACACGCGAGGCTTGCCATCTTTGTTTTGTTAAAAGCCAACTTGATGGGAGCTGAGATCTTAGGGTTTGCTTTCATTTGGGAATAGCGGATATATTCGATAAGTTGAGTTACTATGAAATCCAATGCTTGATTGTCTGATTCCTTGCTTCTCGATTCTTTGAGAAGAAAGTTAAGGTGGGATCGGATACTGATGTCTGAGGTGTTCACATCTTCTTTGGGGTGGACGAAGAGAGACTGCAGAACCTTTTTTCTGGAATCGTATGGAGGAGGAGTGATTAGCATGTCAATCAGAGTGCTGAACAGAAGTGTTCTCCGTTTCTTGTCTTTCAGTCTGTCCTGTTTAGAGACACTCGTCACTGCATCTCGCACATTCTGGCGATTCGCGTCTTCAGAGACGTTTGGTCCTTCGATGAGTGTCTTCAGTCTCACAAGTTGTGCTGTGAGATCGGTCAGGTCTTTGGGTGAGGGTGAAGTCTGCGGATTTGCTATTTTCACTTTTTCGATCAATACAGAGAATTCCTGGATTTCTCCGATGACATTCGGAGCTGGTGGGTCGTACGATTTTGCAATCTCGAAAAGCTTTTCCGTAATAACTCGTTGTCTTTCTCGCTCGTGCTCTTCTGCAGTCTTCGGTATCTTATGAACAATGTCATTTCCTTTCTCTTCCTGATCTTTGTGGCCGTTCGTTGCGGCTTCTGCTTTCTCAATATCAATGTCCTCACTTTGCTCTTCAAAAAGTGTTCCCAGTAGTGGTATGTTTGGATCTTTCAGATCAGTCTCACGTTCTCCCCCCTCATTCTGAGTATTTTGGGCTGTTGTTGTGGCTTCTGTATTCTGAGCATCCTGGTCTTGCTGTTCTGATTGGTCCCATTCAAAGAGCACGAGCTTGCGAATTAAACCTTTGATGAATTCTGCTTGTTCTTGGCTTCTCTTGGAATGGACTTTGAGCTGGTTCATCAACCAGTCCACCACTGCGATGATGCGTTCACGATCAGGTATCTCTTTCTGGTTCTGTATCCGTTCATTCAGTGACGTGTAGAACCTGTCGATCTCTTCATCGACAGTATCTTTCTCACTCTTCGGTTTCATGTAGGCTGTACCAATAGCATCAATTTCTTTCGATGAGAGACCACTTGGCGCTGGTTCCTCATTAGAGTCAGTGACAGTTGATGCGGTGACGTCTGTCTGCAGTGTGACGTGGCCTGGCTGGTTGATGGGAGGTGGAGTTTGGTTGAAATGATCTGGTTGCGGTGTGACAGGGCTCACAGGAATGAAGGGAGGTGGAGTTTGGTTGAAATGATCTGTCTGCTGATTGGCAGGGCCTGTCTGTTTGTCCTGATTGATGTTTAAATTGTCTTCTTCTTTTCGCTTTTCTTCTTCTTCTTTTTGTCTGAATGCTTCCTGTGCTTGCAGCAGTTCTTCAATTTTTTGTGCTTGTTCTTTTTGTACACGTTCTGTTTGTGTGTTGTTCTTCGGTGAGGATTTAGATAGTTTGCCTTTTCCACCAGTTTGAATCGATTTTGGTGATGGTTTTGGATTCCCTCCCCCATTTTGCCTTGATGCAATTTCTTCCTCAATCTTACAGCAAAATTTCTTCCATTGGGTCAATGAGACCCTCTTGTCTCCCACCAGATTTTTCAGTTCCTTTGCCACTGTTGAGTTCTTGGACGACAAGATATTATCAACAAATGCTCTTGGCAGTCTGCCTGCAATCTCGTCTTTGTCCATTTCAATGGAGAGGAGGGTTTCCTGGTCTTTTTTTCGAAGTTGCATGTCCTCTGGGGAGAGGACAGCGAACGGGACAGTCGGTGTGCACCCAACCATTGCGACGGCATCTTCCGCCAGCGAGAACGTCGGGAGACGAAAGATATGACAGGGATGGTTCGAAGAAGGCTCTGGAGATGACGATGCTTGGGCTTGTGTTTGAGTGGTGGAAGGTTGCGGTTGCTTCTCTGGGGAGGATCTTTGCATCTGAAGAGGGGATGGTAATCGGTTGGTCATTGGGAGAGGTGTCGTCTTTCTTTTCTGGAGGGGGGAGTCGTTTCGGATCTGGAGAGGTGAAGATGAAATGGAGATGGTTGTCTTTGATGGTTGCGGGAGGGGGACAATCGTCATGGATGTGGATGAGGATTTCATTGATGCTCGATCTGTCAGTACCCACTAATTCATCAAAACTGAAGGTTTTTTCGCCGATTTTTGAGGATCGGAAATCTTTGGTCGAACCATCCTTGAAGCCTTTTTCATAGTGGAAGGGTTGGGAACGGAGTGACAAGGTGCTCATCAGGATGAGCATGAGCGATGTCTTCCCAATCCCTTGATCTCCAGCAATGTAGAATGCATGACCGGGGCGTTCTTTGGGTCCTCCTGACTTGAAGAAGTGTTCAATGAATTTCAATATCTCATGAAGGACGACAATGTAGACGGGACGGAAGAGCAGCGGAGTTGACAGGACAGTCGTATCATTCTTGAGCCAAGTCCTGGAAAACAGGATATGGCCATCATTGAGCAGTAAAAAGTCGCTGATAAGCTTGGCGACACCTTCAAACTTGGGCCGGGGGAAGTGTTGTAGGATTGGCTTGATCATATCGAGTGTTTCAGATTGAGCTTTGATGATGTTTAGATTGATTGTTTTTTGATCGAGTTGCTTTTTTTCATCATCTTTTCGCTGCTTTCGTTGCTTTCTTTCATCTTTTTTTCGCCTTTTATCTTCTTCTTCTTTTCGCTTTCTGTCTTCTTCTTCTTTTCGCTTTCTTTCTTCTTCTTCTTCTCGCTTTCTTTCTTCTTCTTCTTTTCGCTGCAGTCGCAGCCGAAGCATTCTGCTTCTTGACAGAAGTCTTTTCATTATCCCGCCTGAGACTATCGACATCTTGCGATGGAGGATGACCCAGTGGGAGATCATTGAGTAGAATTGGGAGGGATGATCTGCGCTCATGATATCAGCTAATCTCGCAGATCGTAGAATTTTACCTCGCGATCAAGACCCATAGTTCCCACCAGCAGGTCTTCCGACACGTTTTCTCACTGGTCATGAAATCGTTACTCAATGATCATTGAGCAACCTACCAAACATATTGAGAAAGATGTGTTCAATGTCTCTCCTTAGAAGTCCTGTGAAATTCTCTTTCGTCAATCTGGCATCTCTCATCTGATCTCACTCTCCTGAACCTGTATTAAACAAACTTTATCAAACAGTCAAATTTGGACAGTTCTATACAACAGAATCAGTGACTGAAACGTTCAAATTAAGCCGGTGTTCCATGCAGAGTTCACCGCGATCAAGAAATGAGACATTCTGCTCGATCGGAAGATGCAAAGACCACAAAAGAGTGATCGATTGGCAGAGGCGTGGATCTTCTCCAGATGATGGGTCTCCAAACAGGGCAGTACCCGTGATGAAGGAAGCAGTTGATACGAGTTTGATCGTTGCTGTACTCTGAACAGTGCTGAACCGCAATGGC